>JAJIYU010003320.1:0-27454 GCA_030144865.1 Tinospora cordifolia
GTGTGTCGCTTGTAAAGTAACTCGTCCCAACTCGCCAAATGGTTAGGTCCGCCATCCAAATATGGCGGTTATGTCCAAAACTCAAGGAATTGGGGGTTGGGGGTGTTACATTGATGTAGGTTGTTGGCTCGATAGAAGAACCTTTTAGCCAAATATTGAGACCTTAGGTCTAGGAAAAAGACTATAGGTGGAGACTTGAGTGTTGCCAAGGATTGCACAATGGATTATGAATGAAAACTTATAAGACAAGGATAGAGACTGAAAATGTGCGAAAATAAAACACTTGTTTAGTCAGGACACGAGATTGGAAGAATCCTATATCTCTGGTTTTTACGTTGTATGGGACACGTAAAAATTCAAGGGTATGAAAGAATCCTAGACTAGGAGATTGATGGTCCATGTTTGGTGAATGATCAATGACTTTGGAAGAGCTTGTTTCCTTATGCTTAGCTGGTATGGGACAATTGAGTATAGTGGGGCTTGGGAGGCCTTAGTCATCGAGACATTTGCAAAATTGTTTGGGTGTAGTGAGATTCTAAGTGGAAGTCTATGTCATCGAGTAAGAGTGGTATAAGACACTTGAACTTGGAGACATGGAGGGAAGCTTGGAAATTTTTCTATGCTAACGTGAAATTGTATGATTGAATGATTGCTTCAATGCATGTTATATGTATTTGAACTTCATGAATATGCATATCACATGTATTGCGATCATTGAACCAAAAACCTATAGACAACAACATTAGAGGACTTTGAAAATCCTTAAATAGAACTTAGAAGAATAAACTAATAGGTCACTAAACCAATCGAGAACGTAGAAACATGAATTTAGAGTCATGATAGTATGAATGAAGTGTAAAACTAAAGCGATCATAATGGCAATAGTGATACAATGTAATACCCTGAAAAATTTGTACGAAATGAAATGAAATGACATGTACAACACTATTGAGGATTAAATGAGACCAATTCAATAGAAGTTCATTTTAGTGGTCAATTGATAGTTTTGTTGCTCAAAACCCCTCTGTGAAATGAGAATTAAGAAAAGAAATGAAATGAATAAAGAAAGATTAATTATGGAAGTGCAACATTATTGTGTGGCACAAATGATAAATGAAAATTTATTAGCATGTGCACTCAATTTGTGGAATTAGCAAGCCTCATCTGCTCAAAAACGTCACACAAAGGAAATGGAAAATAAGAGGAAAATTAGAAGTATGCTTAAAAGAGTGGTCTTATGTGAAAGAAACACAAAATAGAAAAAAGGGGAAATTAGAAACCAAATGACATCACATGTGTGCGCCACGAGAAATGAATCCATGATTAGAAACATCCCAAAACGTCACCCTTATGCACACAAAAGAGAAAGTAGAAAGCTTCCCAAGAGCTCAATTAGAAAGGTATCCTATGTTGATCAATGACACCATATTTGAAAACTTCCATAATACAAAAACATCCCTAAGATTCCCATGTTGCCCTAATTTGCTGTGCACCACAAGGGAGAGAAACAAAGAAGAAAGTTGCTAATTTTGAAATGTTTTCTTACTCATAATGATGCCAAATGAGAGTGAGTCCAAATTAGAAAGTTGCCCATGAGAATAAATTAGAAGATTTTCATATGCACACCAAGAAAACTAGAAAGCTTCCCTAACACACACACACATGATGCCAAAACAAAGATTGAATCCAATAGGAAAGGTTGTTGATTTTTGCCCATTTGTGACGCACAAGGAGAGTCAAAGAATAGAAGTTTCTAAATGTTGTGTGCACCCTCATAGCTTGACGTCCAATGAATGAAATGAGACAGAATCCTATGCAAATCCATAATCCCAAAAAGTTGCTAAATCAAGAATGGAAGTTTCCAATATTAGAAGGTTACCCATGAACACACCTGTAACACCCCGACCCTCGAGAATTTCAATTGGACTTAACAACAAAGTGGGCCAAACTGGTATTACATTACAAGTACACAATTTGACTTCTTATTCTTTTTATCCCACACCTTATTGAGATTCAAGAGTATTTAACCTAAAATTTATGCACAAAGTTCAATAAGCAATTACACAAGAGATAAAAGAAAACTTTTCAAATCTTTATTGATTTAATAAAAGAGAGAACATAACTCAAAATCGATAAAAAAATTATAAATTCAGTGGTAAGTCTTAAATTATAGATGTTTAAAATTTGGGCAATATGCCCTTACATACAAATATAGTAACTTTTTGAAATTAGAACCTATCGAATATTAATGTCTTCATGAATCCCTAAAAAATAAAAGAGGAAGGGTGAGCACACAGCCCAATGGATCTTTTTTAAACAACCAAAAATTACTAATTTAGGCTAACAACACATTCAAATTCAAGCACTTGTAAAACATTAGGTGTTCCAAACATAATTTTGTTTACAGTTGTAGATTAGTCTGAAAGGGTTTTCAAGCCCTTGATGTTCTTATCAAAATATCTACTTGGAGTGAAAAAACATTTTTTTGGCAATATTCATTGAACTTAGGGTCTCACCCACATTCCAAGTATTTTGGACTTGAACCATGTGAACTAATCACAAGTAAAGAACACCCACATTAACACTCATGTCCATTGTGAAAGTACGTGGTTCTTAATCTCAAAATCTTTTATTTAATCGCATACTCACGAATCATAAATAAAATAAATTCAACATGTTTAACACATAAACATTCAAAGCATGAAAATAAGCACATAGCATGCATCATACTTTAAAATAAACCTAAACATGCATAATCTAAGCATGACATGTTTTTAGGATAAACTAACATGAAATACACGCAAATCTGAAATTTAAATCATGTTTTTCATACGTAAATGTGCATAATAAACTAAAATCAAGCATACATGAACATGATATTAAACTAAGGTAGTAAGATGGGGGTTTTAGAAATCACTTCCACCTCAATTGCTAGTTTGGTTGAAATCCTGTAGAGTTTTCACTTCCTTCCAATGTCTAGCACTCAAAGAATACTCAAAAACACTCAATCAAACATCAAAGCACTTAAGTCAAGAGAGACTAGTATTAAGGAGGTTTATATAAAGTTTGATGAGACAAGGAAGAACTAAGGGGGTTGCAAAGAAGAGAGTTAGAGAAAGTCAAGAGAGACTAGTATGCTCTTGTTTTGAGACAAGGAAGAATGAGAGCATTAAGGAGGTTTATATAAAGTTTGATGAGCACAAAGGGAGGTTCATTAGTGTGCTCACATGTCAACTTTCCATCTCACACTTCATGAGCATGTTTGGAATGTGGATTGAAGGGTTTCCTTCTCTTGAATGTGGGTTAGTGCACGGTTTTGGTAAGTGAATCTCATCTTGTGAGCATGCATCATATGTAAGGTATTTTGGTAACTTTTCACTAATGACTTGTTTCTATATATATATATATATATCACGAATCATGATTTCCTATCACGTTATATATATCAAAAGTTTCCAATTACTTTTATTCGCTATAACATGTTGATATCACGAGGTAACATGCTAATCTTTGCAACCCAAATCATGAATTACATACATACATACATACATACATACATACATACATATATATATATATATATATATATATATATATATATATATATATATATTCGTTTTATATATAATTAAGAGAAGCCTCTAATAAATGTATGTTTATGCATATATTTCTATCTCTCTCTACATCTATATTTTTCAATTGTTTTTGTTAATGTTTCTATTTCTTAATGGTACACAGAACTGGCTAATCAAAACATAATTAGACATTCTTCTAATATTTGGTACACTATAATTTAATTTATTAAATAATCCTGCTAATAAAATTTCTTATTTTCTCTTTTTCTTTATTCTATAGTTTGATACTTCTATTTCTATATTTTTCAATTAAGCTTCAAATTAAAATTGTGCCCAGATTTTAAATATTTTGCTAATTCTTGTAATGTGAAATATCATAATGTATTTGTAAAATTATTGTATATATATTTATATATATTGTAATTCTTCTTATTTCATATAATTTATAAAATATTAAGGTCTCATTTGCACTACAAATTCCCATAATTAATTTTATACCAAAATTTCTACAAGATTCCCTTAATTAATTTTATTTCTTGGATTATAGACTTTTGTACCCAATATACTTACATTTATCTATATATATTTTTTTTCGTTTTATATATATGTTGCTATTACTATTATAAGCTTGGCCATAAATATAAGTATGAGCTTTCTTGATATTAATATGCGCATGTATTGCATTGGAAACAATTGCAACTATGTCATGTTCCTAATGATCAAGACAATCGTGCCACAATTTACGACTTGTATTTACAAGTTGTGCCATTTTTCTATTCTAGTTGACCCACGTTAATGACGTTCTAATCACGTTTCTATCATTCCACATTTACCAAACTGCCCCTCACTTGTGTCTTGCCCACCAAAATTACTACATTTTTTTTTGTTAAATATCAAGCTATATTATTATTCTTGGTAACTCTTCTAATTTGGTATTTTTATTTAAATATCAGATTATGGTTTTATTTGTCATTTATTCAATAAATTTGCACCTCAATTTTTTCATTTAATTATAGGGGATTTATTTCATTTCCTACATTTTTCAGGATATTACAACTTATTTTCCTTAAAAAAAATTTGTCCTTGAAATTTGTACATATTCAGGAGTTCCTAGTGAACAGGTGTGGGTACTTGGTCTTCATTTCGCTCTCCAACTCCCAAGTAATTTTTTCCATTTTATAATGCTTGAACAGTACCTTAACTAAGGGGATATCCTTACTTTTCAGGTTTGTATCTTATGATCGAGGATTCTAACTGCTGCTTCTTTATAAGTGGCACCATCTTGGATGTTTACTTCTTCCTAGTAGATGATGTGAGAGGGGTCTGGTTCATACTTCTTGAACATTGACACATAGAACACATTATGAACTGAAGTCATCCGATTTGGTAGATCCAACTCATAAGCACATTCCTCGATTCTTCTAAGTATTTCAAAGGGTCCAACAAATCTCGGTGATAACTTTCCCTTGAATCCGAACCTCTTGATACCCTTTTAAGGATCTATTCTTAGAAATACTTTGTCACCCACTTAGAACTCTAGGGGATTCCTTTTCTTGTCAACATAGTTCTTCTGACAACTCGGAGCTGTAACCAGTTTTCTCTATATTAGTTTGACTCGATTATTCATTTCTCCCACCAAGTCTCGCCCAGTAAGTATATGATCTTCAAGTTCAACTCTATAGGTTGGTGATTTGTGGGGCCTTCTATAAAGAGCCTCATATGGAGCCATCTTAATACTTGCCCGATAACTATTGTTATAGGCAAACTCTGCTAAGTGCAGGTACTTGCTCCAGTTTTCTTTAAAGTCAAGGACACACGACCTTAACATGTCCTCTAAGGTTTGAATACCTCTCTCAAACTGCCCATTTGTTTGAGGGTGAAAAGCAATGCTCATGATGAGTTTGGTACCCAACTCCTTTTGTAGACTCTGCCAAAATGAGAAGTGAAGCGAGAGTCTCGATCAAACACTATTATTTTGGGCACACCATGCAACCTTACTATTTCTTTCACATACAATTCTCCCAACTTACTAACTTGGACTATGGCTCTAATTAGCAGAAAATGAGCCACTTTAGTAAGATGATCCATAATCACCCAAACAATGTCTTCTCCTTTCTAGTTCTTGGGCCAACTATTGACAAGGTCCATGGGAATATTATCCCACTTCCATTCAGGGATAGGGAGGGGTTATAACATTCTAGAGAGTTTTTGGTGTTCTGCTTTTACTTTTTGACAAGTTAAACACTTGGCAACATACTTAGCCACATCCTTCTTCATTCCTCTCCACCAGTAGGTTTTTCAGATGTTTTGATAAATGTTGTCGCCACTTGGATGCATCGTATACCTGGTCTAATGGCCTCATCCAATATGGCATGCTTACTTTGTCCATTCTGAGGCACACAAATTCTATCTCCAAGTCTTAGGGTATTCTTAGCATCCAACCTAAAGTCAATATGCTTACCTTGTGTAACTCCTTCAATTAGGCTAGTGAGCCACTTGTCTAGCCTTTGTTCCTCCTTGATTTGATGTAGGAGGTCCGATTAGCAAGACATGTTGTAGAGGTAGGCTTATTTTTCATTTAGAGTCACACACAGCCTAAAGTCTTTAATCAGCTGGTACATTTGACCTTTCTCTTCCTCTTGTGTATTGAACTTCTTACTTAAGACATTAGCCACTACGTTAGCCTTCCCTGGAAGGTAGTGTACTTGGAAGTCTTTAAGGAATTCCATCTACCTTCATTGCTTGAGGTTCAACTCCTTCTGGGTATAGATGTGCTTTAGATTATTGTGATCAGAAAATAGATCAAACTTCTCACCATAAAGATAGTGTCTCCAAATTTTTAGGAAAAACACGATGGCTGCCAACTCTACGTCGTGAGTAGGATAATTTTTCTCATGGACCTTAAGTTGTCATGAGGCATAAACAACTACTTGTTTTCTTTGCATCAATATTGCTACTAGTCCACTCAATGAAGCATCAGTATAAAGGGTAAAGGTAATACCATGGATTGGAGTGACTAGGATAGGGGCCATAGTCAATTTCTTCTTCAATGCATCCCAATTGAATTTAACTCCCTTCCTGGTTAGCTTGGTCATAGGTTTTGTTAGCTTGGAGAAGTCTTCGATGAATCTTCTATAGTATCCAAGTAGGCCTAAGAAGCTCCTTATTTCTGTAATTGTCTTATGTTTTTCCAGTCTATGACAATTGTCACCTTCTTTAGGTTTATAGAGATGCCTTTTGCGGATACTACGTGACCAAAGAAGTTGATCGTCTTCATCTAGAATTCATACTTGCTGAACTTGGCATAGAAGTGGTGCCTTCTGATGGTCTCCAACACTATCCGCAAGTGTTCTAAGTGTTCAGATTTTGATTTAGAGTAAATCAAGATGTTGTCCACAAATATCACCACAAACTGGTCAAGGTACTTTCTAAACACTTAATTCATCAAATCCATGAATATTGTTGGGGCATTAGCTAACCCAAAGGGCATCACAGTGAACTCAAAGTGTTCACATCTCTTTTGAAGGCTATCTTGTATATGTCGGACTCCCTGATTCTCAACTGACGATAACCTGTCCTTAGATCAATCTTCGAGAAATGAGTGGCTCCTCTCAATTGACCAAATATGTCATCAATCCTCAGTGGGAGGTACTTATTCTTCACCATTGTTTGGTTTAGCTTCCGGTAATCAACACACTAGGAAAAGGAAAAAGAAACCCTAATTGCTCATATGCCCAAACTATGCGCACCAAAGAAAATTGGAATGATTCTTATGCCAAATTCTGCACACATGAAAGATGGAAAAATTTCCTAGGTGAGCACACCCAAAACATCTCCCTATGCCCACTGAGAATTTATATAAAGGACCCCTATGCTATGTGAGCACGCTAATGAGCCTCCCTTTGTGCTCATGAAACTCTATATAAACGTCATTAATGCTCTCGTTCTGCTTTGTCCCAAAGCAAGAGCATATTAGTCCCTTGTAACTTTCTCTAGCCTTCTTCTTGGCAACCGCCTTAGTTCTTGAGTAATCTTGAACTATTCTTGAGTGCTTTGGTGTTTGATTGGGCATTTTTGAGTATTTTTTGAGCGCTAAACGATGGAAGGAAGGGGAAAATCTGTTAGATTTCAACCAAACTAGCAATTGAGGTGGAAGTGATTTCTAAAACCCCCATCTTACTGCTTTAGTTTAATATCATGTTTATGTATGCTTGATTTCAGTTTAATATGCACATTTACGTATGAAGAACATGATTTAAATTTCAGATTTGCATTTATATCATGTTAGTTGATCCTTAAACCATGCCATGCTTAGATTATGCATGTTTAGGTTTATTTTAAAGTATGATGCATGCTATGTGCTTATTTTCATGCTTGGAATGTTTATGTGTTAAACATGCTAAATTTTTTTTTTTTATGATTTGTGAATATGAGATTAACTAAAAGATTTTGATATTAAGAACTATGTACTATCACAATGAACATGAGGGTCACTATGGATGTTCTTTACTTGTGATTAGTTCACATGGTTCAAGTCCAAAATACTTGGAATATGGGTGAGACCTAAGTCCAATGAATATGGAAAAAGAAATGTCTTTTCACTCCAAGGAGGTATTTTGATAAGAATATCAAGGGCCTCGAAAACCCTTTCAGTCTAATCTACAATAGTAAACAAAATAACGCTTGAAACACCTAATATTTTACAAGTGCTTGAATTTGAATGTGTTGTTAGCCTAAATTAATAATTTGGTTGTTTGAAAAAGATCCATTGGGCTGTGTGCTCACCCTTCCTCTTTTATTTTTCAGGGATTTGAATCACATGAAGACATTGACATCAGATAGGTTCTAATTTTAAAAAGTTTCTATATTTGTATGTAAGGGCATGTTGCCCAAATTTTGAATATCCATAATGTAAGACTTCCACTGAATTAAAATTTTTTTTTATTAGTTTTGAGTTATTTTCTCTCTTTTATTAAATCAATAAAGATTTGTAAAGTTTTCTTTCATATCTTGTGTAATTACCTTATTTAACTTTGTGTATAAATTTTGGGTTAAGTACTCTTGAATTTGAATGAGGTCTGGGATAAAAGGAATAAGATGTCAAGTTGTGTACTTGTAATGTAATACCGTCCCAGCCCGCATTGTGGTTAAGTCCAATTAAAAGTCTCGGGGGTTGGGGTGTTGCAAGGGTGGTATGAAAGCTTAGGCATTAGTTGCTGGGCAAGAATTAGAATGTCAAGCCTAGACATTAGTTGTTGGACTAGAATTACAAAATTTAATGTTATACCAATAATAGTATCAGATTTAGAAAGTATTAACTCAACTAGGTTTGGCCTGTGTTTTGAGTTGAAATTGGAATTGCCTACCTTCTATTTTTGAAATTGAAAACTTTTTCGAAAGTGCTTTCAAAAAGGAAAAATATGTTTTGAAATGTTTTGTTTAGATACAAAGACTGAAAGTTGAACTGATAGTGGGTAAGTCTTGTCCTGAGTAAAGCTAAACATTGAAAGGGAGGTAGGTTATCTCGCCTGAGAAAGTACGGTTGCTAAGCAGATTTTAGTCTCGTTACTCGATCTGAAGGTTGTCCCACCAGCTTATATGAGTCGTTGGAGTTAAAGAACACCCGTACTTTCTATAAAAGAAAATTTGAAGGTGGAAAATTAGGGCAAAAAGTTTACTAAAAGTCAAAAAAGATGTCAAGGGTCGTATCTTGACAAGACAGAGGTTGTTAGTTCAACCAGATTGAAAACCTTGGTTTAGGGAAAGGGACCTTAGGTAAAAACGTGGGTGTATCCAAGGGTGGCATAGTGGATCAAATGCATAAAACTCTAAGACATAGGTTAGAAACTAAAAATGTGTGAGAACAGAATACTTGTTTGGTCAAGACACAAGACCGGAAAGATCCTATAACTCTGGTTTCTAGGTGGTATGGGACACATAGGAATTCGGGGGTATGGAGGAAGCCTAGACTTGAAGAATGAAGGACCATATTTGGTCAATGATTGGTAACTTTGGAAGAACTTGTTTCTCTATGCTTGACTGGTATGGGACGGTCAAGTATAATGGGCTTGAAAAACCTTAATTATCGAGATATTTGTGAAATTGTTTGTGTGTAGCTTTTTTCTGAGTGAAAGTTTAAGTGGAAGGGGTAGAATGGTATGAGATACTTGAACTTGAAAGTTTAGATGGAAGCTTGAAATTTTGCTATGCTAGCGTGAACTTGTATGATTGTTTGAAAAACATGCTTGATTTGCTAATATGTATGTCATATGAAACCAAATCTTGTACCCAAGAACAAAAAAAAAACCCAGAAGCATGAATTGTTAGGCCACTGAATAAATCGAGAACCTAGAAACATGAATCTAGAGTCATTATAGTATGAACGAAACAAAAGGAGAGGGAACATGAACTCAAAGAATGAATATGGACGAGACAACCATCTTCTCAAGTTTGGAAAAACATTTGTATCTTGAAGATAAGGGAAGATGGGTTTTGTACCCTAGATTATAATTCACTTAAATCTTTCACTGTGGTACCCTATCAGATACTAAAATGGCTTCGAACTTGTAGATAATGGTTGGATCTAAGAGATACGCTACCAGGGCTGCAATGTTAGATGAAACTGTACAACGAGAGTGGGAAACTCAAGTTGAGATGAAAACGCAAATAGTAAACATGATAAATGAAGTCCCTCAGAGAGTCTTAGACCAGATCATGAGGGCATTACCTCAAATGATACCTCAGGCAACACCACAACCACTAGTACCTGAACCAATTCCCGCGTTGCGGCCAATGCCTATACTCGAGGTTTTGGATAGTCAGAGGGCTTAGGAAAACTTGGAGGATGAGAAGTAGAGGAAGATGCTAATGAAGTTACAAAAGCTTCACCCTCCTCAGTTTGATGGTAACACAAAGTATATCATTGCTGATCACTGGTACCAAGAAATGGAGGAACATCTAAATGTACTAAAGGTGACAAGATCACGTAGAGTAGTGTTGGCTATGCACCACTTCAAGGGACTGACTAGAAGTTGGTGGAGAATGATGAAGATGGATCCTAACACAAATGTTGAAGCAATGAGCTGGAAAAAGTTCATGGAGATCTTCTACAAAAAGTTCTTTCCTGAAGTGACACTGAGTAAGCTACAAGAAAAATTTGTCCAGCTCAATCAGAGGTACCTAACTGTAGCCAAATATGAGAGAAAGTGCACAGAATTGGCCAAATTCTTGCCAGAACTTATTAGGAAAGAGAGAATGAAGGTTAATCATTTTGCACAGGGTCTCAAATGGAGGTTCGAAAGATAGTAAGGACTTTGGGCCTAAAGACGTACAGAGACGTCTTGGAAAAGGATCTAACTTTGGAACAAGAGCTCAAATTGAAACAAAGATTGAGGGAGAAAAACAAAAGGCCCAGGAATGAAAGAGATCATGGGGCCCAAAAAAAGAGCAAGAGTGGTGGGAAGGCATCACAGAAACAGGGGCAAAACAAAGACAAGTCTAAGGAGCTAGCAAAGAGACAATGATTGTGCTACATGTGCAGGTAGAGAGGCCATATAGCTAGAAATTTCCCAACTACGCTTGCTTAGGCTCCTCAGCAACAACCACCATAGGGAGGAGGTCAGAATGATTGTCGTTAGGGAAGGCAACAACAATAGAATGCCAATCAGGGGTAGAATCAGGGTCGTGGTTAGTACTAAGCTAGAATGTTTATTATTAAGGCCCAAGAAGATCAAGTCCCAGCTATGGAAGGTGTGTTCCTACTATCTAATATTGCTGTGAGACTGTTATTTGACTTGGGTGCCTCGAGATCATTCATCTCTGAAGAACTAGCTGATTGGTTACGACTTATGACAAAAACACTATCCATAACTTTGAATGTGTCCACACTAATAGGGACCATTGTTACCTCAAAAAGAATGTGTAGTTGTGACCTCTGATTTGGGGAAAAGCTCATATTAGTTGACCTATGCACCTTACCATTTTATGGCTATGGCGTGATCTTGGGGATAGATTGGTTAGACCAATACAAGCTTAGATAGATTGTCTTAAGAGGAAAGTAACCATAACCCTACCTTTCGGGAGAAACCTATGGAATTAACAGAGATATGCAAAGACTACCGATGAGTCCAACCATAGCTATATTAAATTGTTTGAAGCAGAAGGATGAGTTTAAGATACTCTCAGAGGAAGACTTTGTTGAATGGAAGAGAATCCAAGATTTAGCAGTAGTTAGTAAATACGAAAACGTATTCTTAGACGACTTATTCGGACTACCACCTGCTAGATAATTAGAGTTCAAGATTGAAGTTCACCCTAGAACAGATTCCATAGCCATTCCTTGTGATACCCTGGATTCTCTATACTCAATTAAATGAAATTTATCATCAACTCAATGAAATCGAGTGCAAAATAAAACCAAGCTCATTTTAGGGATAAATTTTGGCATGTTCCAAAACTCTCATTTAGTGACTCGTAGGGACCCAAAACAATATGAAATGAAGTAAGGTGACATGAACCAACTAATTGGACAACATATCCAAAAATTATAACAATTGGTCAAGGTTAGGGTTTTTATTTGCCAAATGCCCTTCAGGGGGTCCAAATTTGGAAAAAATTGACATTTAGGGTACTTCGGGGAATCGAAATAACCCTAAACGAAATGGAATGACATGAACTAACAAAATGAATGAAATATCCAAAAATCAGAACAATTGGCCGAGATTTGAATTTTCATTTGCTTAGTGACCTCATTGGGTCTTAAGTAAGAAAAGTTTTTTAGAGAAAATCACCTTGGGTCAAGTCATACCTTAAAACTTGCATTAGGTTCATGTGATTCCAAAATTATAGGTTATAAATCATAATTTCTTGTAAATAAGGAGATATTAATTTTTATTTGATTTTTGTGAACCCATGAAGTCATGGCCACCCCAAGCATGTGCAAGTCATATGGGTGGAACACCATGATCACGTGTAAACCATGCTTAAGTTTGCTTTTAAGTTTTCAACCATGCTATGTGCATTTTTATACTTTCTTAGATGTTTAAATTTTGAGATTTAATATTCTAATTTAGTATCATGATTATGTGATTTTAAACATGAGAAAGTGAAGATAAGAACCACGTACTGTCATAGTGACCCATATGGGTGCTATGGGTGTTCTTAACACATGCTTGGATGTGTGGTTGCAAAATGCAACTAAGGGATACTTGGTATGTGACATCCAATGGAAAGTAACAAAAAAAACATCATTTCACCCTAAAGAGAGGTATCTAAATTAAGAACATCAAGGGAGTAGAGCCCCTTTTAATGATAACATCAACTTGAACCAATTTCATGTATGAATCACTTAATGTTTGAAAGTGTGTGAATTTGAATGTGTAGATTTTGAAATAATAAGCTAGTTGTTTGATGGATGATCCACTGGGCTATATGCTCACCCCTTTCTTTTTAACATTTTCAAGAAATTGAATATGATGGCAATAGAAATCTTATAGTAGCTATGTTTAGAAAGCTTTTATTTTCTTTTATTCAATGTAAGGGTATGTTGTCAAGATTTATTTTATTAGACTTCTGCTGAATTTTTATTTTTAAAGAGTTATGTACTCAAGCTTATGAATTAATTTAAGAATGTAAGTTTCTTTACTTTATTTGAATAAATAAAAAGTTTGAAGTATTCCTTTTTTACTTGTATTGATCTTGTTAAATTGAATATTAAGTACAATGAAAAGTGTATTCTTGAGGGATTTCAATAAGTGTTAGAATAAAGGAATTGAGATGCAAGTTGTGCACTTGTAATGTAACATAGGACCCAACCTGTCTTGTGGTTGAGCTTAAACCTATTTTTAGGGGGTTAGGGTGTTACAAAGGTGGTATCAGAGCTCAATTATTAGAAACAGTAGAATAGAATTAGAAAGTCAAGCAGTGACTGTTTGACTAGAATTATAAACTCAAATTAGGGTTTCACGTTGAATTAAAATGAATTTTGAATACCCTACCTTCTATTTTGAAATTGATAAACGTTTTAGAAAGTGTTTTCAAAAAGTAAATATATGTTTTTGAAATGTTTTGTTTAGATACAAAGACTATAAGTTGAGTTGATATTGGGTAAGCCTTGTCCCGAGTAAAGCTAAACATTACAAGGGAGGGGGGTTATCCCTCCATAAAAAGTGCAGTTGGTAAGTAGACTTTGGTCTCACCGCCCTACCTAGAGGTTGTCCCACTAGCTTGTACGAGTAGTCTGAGTTGAAGAACACTTTTACTTTCTATGAATGAAAATTAGAAGGTGAAAAATCAAGGCATAAAGGAAAGTTATCACCCAGATTCATTGGTCCATTTAAAATACTTCGAAGGCTTAGTGAATGTGCATATGAACTAGACCTACCAAACAAAATGTCTTCATTTTTCAATGTGTTCTATGTGTCAATGCTTAAAAGATATGAACTAGATTCCTCTCATTTAATCCATTGGGAGGAGATCTACATCCAAGATGGTGCCACATATAAAGAAGAAGCAGTCGGAATCCTAGATTGCAAGGTACAAAACCTAAGAACGAAGGACATTCCATTAGCTAAAGTTTACTAGAGGCATCATGGAGTGGAAGAGGCAACTTGGGAGTTGGAAAGTGAGATGAAAAGTAAAGATCTCGACCTCTTCACTAGAAATAGATGACCAGACAACATCAGAACAAATAAGTACAAATTTCGAGGACAAAATTTATTTTAAAGGGGGTAGGTTGTAATACCCTAAAATTTTATTTGATAACTAGATCATATAAACTTAAAATAAAATAATTAATTAAATATAATAAACTTTGAGAAAACCATGGAAAAAATGATGTAAAATGTGTGCAATTAAATATATATAAAGGGATTATTAAACTTGTACAGTTAAATGTGTACAATTAAATGTATAAAAAGGGAACAATATACATAAGTATACAAAATCCTGTTTTGGTTACTATGATAATGATATTTAGTATAACTTTAGTGCATGATTTGCCCAAGAGAACTTGTAAATATACTATGTTGTAGTTATAGCGGTAGTACATCCCACTACTGTAGTCATATGTAAAAGCTACGCAAAAATGATTATGTAAAGTTTTCAAATGCGAAAGCTCATTCTAAAACCATCACATGCAAAAACTTTGTGCCCAAGAAGGAAGTAGGTTTAGGAAAGAATTTTACCTAGGAAAGAATTTTACCAAGGAAACAATGCCAAGAGTTCCTAAATCTATCCAAAACAACCCTAACTCTCTAAAAACCTAGCATGAGAACCTCTAATCTCACCTCTGATGCAAGCACGAGATTCCTTTCTTTCCTTTCTTTTCCTAGCTGTATTCTCATTCTTCTTTCATTCCCTAACCATCCCATAGAGCACCCATAGTAGCAAGAAGAAGAAAAACCCAAAAAATTGCATCACACGAGGAGTTCAAGCCATAGATCGTCTTCTAGATGTTTTATAAGTTAAAATTGAACCCTAATTAGTTGATCACATTATGTTCTTCATTCTTTGGAGATTAGATTACATTATTAACGATTTCTAATATTCTAGTTCACTTTTATTATCGAAAATAAAACCCTAAAGTAATCTTTTGGAGCATACAAGAGAATTGGCTGATCAAAGAAGGTACAACAATTTTATCTAGTCTCAAGGCATGGTTCGTGGTTTAGAGTTATAGTATTAGGATTCCAAGGACACAGGAGAACTAGGAATGGGAGAAACATGCACGAAAGTCTGTTTTTTGTGTTGATTATCATGGTATTGATCTCCATTACCGTGGAACTGCACTCGTTTCCTCTTTTGTCTTCAGTAGTTTCATCCTGATTACTGTGGTACCCTACCGCAGTAATGAACTGTCTTTTCTTTATTGCATTTTGGTTATTGTGATAGACTATAGTTTTCTTCTTAGTTCTGAAATGGTCTAGTCTAACTACCACGGTATTATGGGTCATTCTCTTCAATCCACATTGGTTACCACGATATTGCAATTTCTCTTTTGTAATGCATTGCGATTACTATGGTGCTCTACCGCGGTACTATAATAGAACTTCTGCATTCCCTCTGGTTACTGCGGTAGCCTACCATAGTAATGCGTCTATGTTCCCCTTCTCATTTCGCTTTCATGCGTTCTGATTATTACAATATTCTTTTCTTCTACGATGGTACACAGAAGTAAAACTATAGTTAGACTTGTCTAGTATGATGTCCTTGCACAATTAAATGACATATAGGATAGTGAATCATTAGAATATGGTTTAAAAGGATTAGAAACACATTAACCACTGAGAATAATAAATTGATTCTTAATCTTTATGGTTGATGATTCAAAAAGGCTTGGAATGACAACATGAGGACAAAAAGGAGTTAAGCTTTAAGGTGGAAGTGATTTCTAGGTTTTAGATGTATTCAAGTGTTTGAAATATGAATGTGTTATTGTTTTGAATTTGAAAAATGGTTGTTTGAAAATGATCCACTGAGTTTTATGCTCACCCCTTCCTCTTTTTTTTAGGAAATTAAACTATGAAGACCATAAAAATTTGAATAGTTTCTAGTTTAGCAAGTTTCTATTTTTTTTAAAGTTTCTTTTTAATGTAAAGGCATGTTGCCCAATTTTGAATAAGTCTTCAGCTGGAATTTTATTTTATTTTAGAGGTTATGAATTTATTTGATCAACAATGTAATAGTTTATATTATAAAGTTATGTACTTTCTTTTTATGAATAAAGAAGTTGAATTTTTTATCTCTAATTGCCCTGATATTTTTAAATGATATTTGTAAATCTATTATAAGGCATGAGGTATTGAAAAATGGAAAGTCAAGTGTGTGTCACTTGTAAAATAACACCGGCCCGACCCACCAAATGGTTAAGTCCACTATCAAAGAATGGTGGTTATGTCCAATGCTCAATGAATGTGGGGGTTGGGGTGTTACATTATGGTCGAGGATTTTGACTGTCGTTTCCTCATAAGTAGCATCATCTTGAATATTCACTTTCTCCCAGCGGATGATGTGAGAGGGGTCAGGTTTGTACTTTCTCAAAATGGATACATGGAATACATTATGAGTTGAAGTCATTTGGTTTGGTAGGTCCAACTCATAAGCACATTTCCTGATTCTTCTAAGTATTTCAAAGGGTCCAACAAACCTTGAAGATAACTTCCCTTTGAATCTGAATCTCTTGATGCCCTTTTGAAGTCTAATTCTAGAAAATACCTTGTCCCCAACTTGGAACTCTAGTAGTCTTCAACATAGCTCTTCTAACGACTTTGTGTTATAGTTAGCTTCTTCTATATTAACTTGACTTGGTTATTCATTTCTTCCACCAAATTTGGTCCTGTTAGTACATGATCCTCGAATTCAGTCCAATAGGTAGGTGATCTGCAGGGTCTTCCATAAAGAGCCTCGAATGGAGCCATCTTAGTATTCGCTTGATAACTATTATTATAGGCAAACTCTGCTAAGTGTAAGTACTTGCTCCAATTCCCCTTGAAGTCTAAAACACAAAACCTCTACATATGTTCTAAAATCTGGATAACTCTTTTAGACTGACCATCCATTTGAGGGTGAAATGCTATACTCATTGTGAGCTTAGTACCAATCTCCTTTTCTAAACTCTGCCAGAGTTGTGAAGTGAAGTGAAAGTCTCTATCAGACACAATAGTCTTTGGCACACCATGAAGCCTGACAATATCTCTCACATAAATTTCTCCTAGCTTACTGACATGGTATGTGGATCTAATTTGCAAGAAGGGAACCACTTTGGTGAGACGATCCACAATCACCCAAATAGTATCTTCTCCTTTCTGATTCCTGGGCAAACTACTGACAAAATCCATGGTAATGTTATCCCACTTCCGTTCAGGGATATGGAGTGGTTGTAACATTCCAGAGGGTTTTCGATGTTCTGCTTTCACTTGTTGACAGGTTAAGCACTTGGCAACATGCTTAGCCACATCCCTCTTCATTCTTCTCTGCCATTAAGTCTTTTTGAGGTTCTGGTACATCTTATCTCCACTTGGATGCATTGTATACTTGGTTTGATGAGCCTCATCTAGTATAGTTTGCTTACTCTCTCCATTCTGAGGTTGTAACACCCCAACCCCCATATCTTTAAGCATTGGACACGACTACCATTCTCTTGACGGTGGGTTAAACCAAACGGCGGGCCGGGCTGGTGTAACTTTACAAGTGACACACACTTGACTTTCTTTCTATTTCAATTATTTAATGCCTTGATCGTATTTAATAGTACATGACTTAAATTTAGGAATTTGGTAAGGCAACAATAAAAGAAATAACTGAAATTCAAAAACTCAATTAATTAAATAAAATTGAGTACATAATTTGATTAAAAAAATTATTACAGCAGAAGTCTTAAAACTTGGGCAACATACCCATACATAGAAAATTAAAAACTTTTTAATTAAAAAGGACCTAACTAGTATTCATGGTCTTCATATAAATCAATTACCTGAAATATAGAAGGAAGGGTGAGCACATAGCCCAGTGGATCTTTCTAAACATCTAAATCATTATTTCAATTCAAACAAACCAAGCATATAAAAAACTTCTGTACATTAGGCGATTCAAACAATTTCTTGTTTATGGTTGACATTCAGACTGAAAGAGTTTAATCTCTATGTTCCACATCATTGGGAGAGAGAATCACTCTTGAAAACTCAAATCCCAGTATCTATGAAGTGGGATCACTCTTGGAAACCCAGTTCAAATCCATCAATGGTAAATTGGCAAGCTGGGTCGAGGTTGGAACACACACGATGACATTATACAGTCCATCATCGCGTCGGTACGTGGATTGAATCATTATTTAATCTTTTCGTAGTGATAAAACACACAATATCAGATTAAACCATCGATGCAACATATACAAAACATGAATCATTAAATATTTATTCATGGCACAATTCATGTATAACATGCATCAGTATTCTTAATTTCTAAACATGCATAACATGTATATTCATGACACATCAAATAAATAAAGCATGCATATTAAATCATATATTCAATCAATCATCTTCAAAAGATCATCACACATGCAAGACTTATTCAAATTAAAATATAGAAGTAGAAGTTAGAAGTCACTTTTACCTTAAAAATGTCTCTTCTGTATGCCTCTGAAATTCAGCAGAGTTTCGTTACTTTAAGGCTTCCAAACACTCAAGAACACTCAAGAACACTCAAGAATAGTTCAAGAACACTCAAAAACTGAAGGAATTGCCAAGAAGAAGGCTAGAGAGAGTCAAGAGGGACTGATATGCTCTTGATTTGGGATGAACACAATGTGAGCATTAAGGGTCCTTTATATAGAGTTCAAAATATTGTAGAATGGTAAGTTTTTGGTGTTTTCTTTGAAGGAAACTTTCCAATAATTCAAATTTTCGTGCCCCCCAAGCATAGTAAAATAGCAAGTGAGTTTGGAATTTGGAAACGCAATTTTTCAAATTTTTTGGAATTTTTTTGGATTTTTTTCTTATTTTCAGTTATTTAATTTTGGTTTAATCGGAGCATTAAATCTGGACCATTAGATTTTCCTCGATCGCTGCATCAGATCATGGTTTAAGATTTTCGGGTTGGCTGTGGGCCGTTGGATCTTCTTCGAACGAGTCAACACAGATGATTTGATCTGGACTGTAGCACGATCATCAGGCGTCTAAGATCTTCACCATTGGATGAGCCTCGAGTACAACACACATTCACGATCATTAAATCTGATCTGTCTAATCTTCTTCGAGCACAGTACGCAGATCTGGTTCGTGATTAACGAAACATATTTGGGCCGTCGGATCGAGCGAACTTAATCTTGGACCGTTGATCAACCTCGAGTGACGCATTACTTCACGATTGATCGAAGACGTCTTGAATCTAGGCCATCTGATTGTCCTCAAGCGCAACACCGTTCGCGATTGATCCATGCGGCTTTGATCTCCGTCGTTGGATGGATCTCTAGCATAGCATCTGATCTTGATCACTGATTCAGACCGCACGATGAACCTCGAGTGCAGTGTCATTCGTGATCGAATGATCGAATCTGAGCCGTTAGATGAGGCAGATCGTTTCTGGGTCGTTGATTTCAGTGATTCGGTGCTCCTGGGTGTTGTTTTGAGCTTTGATCGTGACCGTGAGATCTTAGATTGTGCGGATGATGTGTTTATGGCCGTTGAATGTAGTTTTTAATTACCAAATTTGATTTTTAATGTTGTTTTTATCCGAAAATTGCCAATTGAACACTTTCTAATTGATGAAAACTTGATTTTTTTTGCATATTCCCTTCTATTTTATGATCTTACTAATATTTTTCTCTTTCTAATTATTTAATATTGCATTTATTAAAGTTTTTTCTATTTCTTTAATATATTTAATGCCAATAATTAAATAATCTACATTTTTCATTTCCATGTATTTTTATTTATTTCATATTTCATTTTCAGATAATAATTTATGTAATTATAAATTAATATTTATATAATATTTTATTTATTTTAAATAAATACACGTATACTATATTTTTATTTAATTATATAAATCTTTCTATATACATATTCCTATAATATGTAGTATTAACATTTATTATGCTAACACACACCTTATTCATACACATATTAACCTATATGTGTATATATACTTTATTTCTATTTATTTATTTCTTAAGCAACTCTTTAAATTTCATAATTAATTCTACTAAATTGAAATTTTCATTTAATTATCAAATTAAGGTCTTATTTGCCTATTTTATATTATATTTCCAATATATTTTATTTTTCATGTGCCAACCCACAATTCGTACCCAAAATTTTTTTGAAATCTTTGAAATTAATTCACTTAACTTATTTTATTTATTTTAAATTATTTGACAAAATTCTGGGGTATTACAGAGGTACACAAATCTTCTCTCAGAGCCTCAGGATATTCTCAGCGTTTGACCTAAAGTCAGAATGCTTACCCTATTCAACTCATTCTATTATATCTACAAGCAACTTGTCTTGCTTTTGTTCCTCCCTAATTTGATGTAATGGATTCGGTTGGCAAGACATGCTGTAAAGGTAGTCTTGCTTGTCATTCAAGGTTATCCCTAGCCTAAAGTATTTGATCAACTAGTACATCTTGCCCTTTTCTTCTTCCTAGTGGTTGAACTTTCTACTCAAGGCGTCAACCACCACATTGGCTTTCCCCAGGTGGTAGTGTAATTTGAAATTATAGTCTTTGAGGAACTCCATCCACCTACATTGCCTAAGGTTCAACTCTTTCTGGGTGTAGATGTATTTCAAGCTCTTATGATCTAAAAATAGATCAAAGATTTTACCATAAAGTAGTATACGATGGCCGCTAATTCTAGGTCATGAGTAGGGTAATTATTCTCATGGACCTTCAATTGTCACGAGGCGTAAGCGACTACTTGTCTTTCCTGCATCAATACTGCTCTGAGTCCACTCAAGAAAGCATCAGTATAGAGGGTATATGTAACACCATGAGTTGGAGTGACTAGAACAGGGGCTGTAGTCAATCTCTTCTTCAGTTCTTGGAATGATTGTTCACACTTCTCATTCCAGTCAAACTTAACTCCATTCCTGGTCCGCTTGGTCGTAGGTTCTGCTAGTTTGGAGAAATCTTAGATGAACCTTTTGTAATACTTGGCTAGGCTTAAGAAGCTCCTAATCTTTGGAACTGTTTTGGGTTGCTTCCAATCCATAACTATTTCCACCTTTTCTGGGTCTACAGAGATGCCTTTTGTTGATACTACGTGACCAAGCTCTAGAACTCATACTTGCTAAACTTGGCATATAATTGATGCCTTTTAAGTGTTTCTAACACTATCTGCAAGTGTTCTAAGTGTTTCGCCTCTGACTTGGAGTAGATTAAGATGTCATCTATGAATACCACCACAAACTGGTCAAGATACTGTCTAAGCACTTGCTTCATCAAGTCCATGAATGTTGCTGGGGTATTGGTTAAACCAAATGGCATCACATTGAACTCAAAGTGTTCATATCTTGTTCTGAAGGCAATTTGGTGTATATCAGACTCCTTGATTCTCAACTGGTGATATCCTGACTTAAGATCAATCTTTGGGAAATGAGTGGCTCCTCTCAATTGATCAAATAGGTCATCAATCCTTAGCAAAGGATACTTATTCTTCATCATAGCTTGGTTCAGCTTTCGATAATCAACACAAAGTCTCATAGAACCATCCTTCTTTTTCACAAACAACATCGAAGCTCCCCACGGTGATTTTATTGGCCTGATAAAGCCTTTCTCTCGGAGCTCATCGAGTTGAGACTTTAACTCAATTAGTTCCACTGGCGCCATCTTATAAGGAGATATGGCGATAGGGTTAGTTCTAGGGTAAAGTTTAATCTTAAACTCTAACTCTCTAGCAAGTGGTAGTCCAGGTAAGTCGTCTAGGAACACATCCTCATCCTCGCTAACCATTGCTAGTTCTTGGATTTACTTTAGTTCAATAGGTTCTTCCTTAGAGGGTTCTTCGAGCTCATTCTTCTGCCTTAAACAGTTCAACATAGCTATGGTTAGACTTCTCGACAGTCTCCGCATATCCCCATTGATTCTATAGGTTTCCCCAGAAGGTAGGGTTATGGTCACTAGTCTTTTAGGATAATCTATCTGGGCGTGGTACTAGTCTAACCAATCCATCCCCAAGATTACATCATAGCCATAAAAAGGTGAAGTACATAGATCAACCATTATGAGCTTATCCCCAAACCTTGGTTCACAACTACACATTCTTTTTGAAGTCAAAGTGGTTCCTATTGGTATGCACACATTCAAAGTTACGGGTAGTGTTTTTGTCATAAGTTTTAACCTATCGGCTAGTTCTTCGGAGATAAAATACTTAGAGGCACCAGAGTCAAATAAAAATTTCACAACAACATTAAATAACAAAAATGTACCTTCCACTATAGGAACCTAGTCTTGCTGAGCCTCAACAGCAAACATTTTGGCCTGGTTTGGCCTACGGCCCTGGTTATGCCCCTGATTGGCATTCGACTGTTGTTGACTCCCTAAGAACAACCGTTCTGTCCTCCTCCCTGCTGTAGCTATTGCTGAGGCGCCTGAGCAAGTGTAGTTGGGCAGCCCTTGCCTCTTGGCTTGCTCCTTAAACTCATTCATGGTCTGCCCTTGTTTCTGTGGCGCTTTTCTAGCATTCTTGCTTTTCTTCTGAGACCCGTGATCTTTTTCATTCCCGGGCCTTTTATTCTTTTCCCTCAACTAATGTTCCAGCTTGAGTTCTTGTTCTAGTGTTAGGGTTTTTTCTACGACGTTTTTGTAAGTTTTTAGGCCCATAGTTTTACTATCTTTTGAATCTCCATCTTGAGACCCTGTGCAAATATATTGGCCTTTCTTTTATTTTTCCTAATTAGATCTTGTGAGAATTTAGCCAGTTCAATGAAATTACTCTCATATTTAGCTATGGTCATGCCCCTCTAATTCAGTCGAATAAAGTCCTCTTGTAGCTTGCTCAAAGTCGCTTCCGAAAAAAACTTTTTATAGAAGATCTCTGTGAAGTTCTCCTAGCTCATAGCATCCACATCTGTAATAGGGTCCATCCACATTGTACGCCACCAACTTCTGGCTGGCCCTTTGAAGTGGTGCATAGCCAGTGCTACCCGTCTTAACCCAGCTACCTTCAGCACATTGAGAATTTCTTCCATCTCTTGGTACCAGTGGTCCACTGAGATGCAATCTATGGTCTCATCAAATGAAGGATGATGGAGCTTCTGTAGCTCTATCAACATGTTCCCCTCTTTCTCATCTTCCAAACCCTCCCGAGCTCTCAGATTTTTGAGATCTTGGGCCATAGGTGTTGGCTGTTGAACCTGGACATGTTCATGTACTTGAGGCTATGGAGCCACCTGAGGGATTATCTGTGGAAATGCCGTTAACAATTGATCCAACACCCTCTGCGAAATCTTGTTCATCATGGCCTCCATCCGTGCCTCCATTCCAGCAGGCATTTCTTATTCTTGTTGCTCAATTTCATCAGAGGTGGTGGATTGGGTTACGTACTTCCTTGCTCCAACCATTTTCTACAATTTGAGCAGGTTGTCAGTATTTGCCTCGTCAAGCATTTGTACTATCATGTAATATCCTACATCAGCCCAACTCCAAGGGGATTCCTAGGCTAAATGTGCATTCAAGGGTGTCTCATTGTGCCGAGTGCTTTTGGAAGACTCAGGTTTGAGTTTCACCAAAGACAAAACCCTACACCCAGTCAGTGATGGCTAAGGTGGGGACAATATAGTCACAGTGGGCCCGAGTTGTTACAAATGGTATCTGAGCTGCTCTGTGCGTACCAAAAGTGTGAATCTCGAGGACGAGATTACTCCCAACGGGGTGGATTGTAATATCCCACATCGGTCTGACTCCAAGGGAATTCATGGGCTAAATGTGCATTGGAGGGTGTCTCACTGTGTCAAACACTTTTGGGAGATTCAGGTTCGAGTCTCGCCAAGGACAAAACCCTACACCCAGTCAATGGTGGCTAAGGTGGGGACAATATCGTCACAGAGGGCTCGGGTTGTTATATACCATGACTCTATATTTATGTTTTCTAGGTTCTCGATCTGTTCAATGGCTTAAAAGTCTTTCTTCTAGGTTCTTTTCATGTGTGGGTATAGGATTTGGTCTCAAAGTAAATAAGCAGTAAAGCATGTATATCATACAATCATACAATCAAGGTAGCATAGCAAGGTTCCAAGCTTCCACCTAAGCTTTTAGATTTAAGTGTCCCACACTACTCTACCCCTTCCACTTAGGCTTTCATCCAGAACAGAGCCGCATCCAAAAAATCTCACAAATTGCTTAATAACTACGGTTTCCAAGCCCACTATACTCCACCATCCCATACCAACGAGCATAAAGAAACCCGTTCTGCCAGAGTTAACTATCATTCACCACACATGGTCCATCATTCTCCAAGTTTAGGCTTCCTCAATAACCGTGAATTCCTATGCATCCCATACTACATAGAAACTGAAAGATACAGAAGCTTCCCGATCTCGTGTCCTGATCAAACAATTTTCTGTTTTCACACAAGTTTCAGTCTCTAGCCTATGCCTTAGAGATTTATGCTTTTGATCCACTGCGCCACCTATGGCTACACCACGTTTCTACCTAAGGTCTTCCCTCTGGTCCTAAGATTCAATCTGGTTGACTCACAACCTCTGTCTAATCAAGATACCACATTTGGCATCTTTCTCGACCTCTATTCACTTTCTTGCCCTAATTTTTACCTTATTATTTTTTTATAGAAAGTAAGGGTGTTCTTCAACTCCGACTACTCATATAAGCTGGTGGGACAACCTCTAGATCTGAGGGTGAGACCAAAGTCTACTTAACAACTGCGCTTTCTAAGGTGGGATAATCCACTTCCCTTTCAATGTTTAGCTTTACTGGGGACAAAGCTTACCCACTATTAGCTCAACTTGTAGTCTTTGTATCCAAACAAAACATTTCAAATCATATGTTTCCTTTTTGAAAATATTTTTTAAAACATTTTTCAATTTCAAAAATAGAAGGTAGGACATTAAAATTTCAATTCAGTTCAATGTGAAATCCTAATTTGACTTTCTAATTATTGTCAAGCAACTAGTGTTTGACTTTCTAATTTTAGCATAATCAACACATGTTTAGGCTTGACTTTCTATTCTTTTTGCCCAAGGCACCTAAAGCTTAGGCTCTGATACCACATTTGTAACACCCCACCCCCCTTAGAAATAGGTTTAAGCTCAACTACAAGGTGGGTTGGGTCCTATGTTACATTTACTAGTACACAACTTGCATCTCAATTCCTTTATTATAACACTTATTGAAATACTCATAAATACACTTTCATTGAGTTTGATATTAAGCAAGATAATGCAAGTGAATAAAGGAGAACTTCAAATCTTTATTCATTCAAATAAAGTAAAAAGATTACATTCTTGAAATCAAATCTAAAGATTTAGTACATAACTCTAAAATTCAAAAGTAAAATTTAGCAGAAGTCTTTATCCAAAATTTGGGACATATGCCCTTACAATATGAACTTTTTAAAAGTAGACTTTCAAAAATCCATAGTCTTCATGTAATTCAATTTCCTGAAAAATAGAAGGAATGGATGAGCACATAGCCCAGTGGATCATTCATCAAAATACTAATTTACTAATTTAAATAGAAAGTACATCCAATTTCAATCACTTACAAGCATTAAGTGTTTCAAACAATATCTTGTTAGGGTTGTATATTTGACCAAAAGGGGTTCTTAATCCCTTGATATTCTTCATTAAAATACTCCTATTCTGGGATGAAATAAAAATTCATCTTGTCACTTTCTATTGGAAATAAGGATCACATGTCTCCATTCCAAGTATTTTATAAACACATCCAAACTTAGTGATGTTACTTATATACACTAAGTATATGTAAAGAACATCCATAGCATCACTTAGAGTACTATGATGGTACGTGGTTCTTATCTTCACTTTCTTATGTTTAAATTCAAACAAATATGAAACAAGATCATAATAATTAATATCAAAATTTAAAATAATCAAGAAAAATTGATAAACACAAATAACATGCTAGAAAACTCAAAAATAAGCCTAAGCATTGTTTCTAAGCATGTTATGCTATTGTGCATGAATTAAAAATATAAAAACATGCTAGCTTAAATTAAAACATGATCAAACATGCTCCAAACTAAAATTTAAACATGCCAAAATTTATAAAATAAAATGATAAAAAAATCGAAAACAAGAATGCACTAAAGGCTTAAAGTAGTAAAATAGGAGTTCTAGAAATCCCTTCCACGTTATGATGTTTTCTCCTAAAAATTTCAGTAAGGGTTTCCAATATTCAAACACTTCCAAACGCCAACAAAATCACTCAAAACAACTCACTATAAGAATAAAATTAGAACTTCTCACACAAGAGAGAAAAGAGAAGGGAGAAGAGGTGCCAAGAAGAGGGCAAAAACAATAAAAAAGGGAAGTGTCAACTCTTTGCTTAGAGATGAGATGAAAGTGAGCAAGAGGGGGTTTATATAAATGTTCATGAGCACATGGGGGGCATCTAGGGCACCTAGGGTAGCTCACAAAGTTGGGCAAGTTTCCAAACAACAGGGGATGGTTTGCTTTGGAATAGGCAAGTGTGCTCATGGGACCACTAAGACTTGCTAATTTTATATGAGCTAATATTTGATTCTCTTTTTAATTTCTTATTTAATTAAGAGAATAATTTTAGACATAGAAATCATCCTAATACCAGTTGGGACATCCTACTACATGAAATTATGCTCATAGAATCTTCCTTTTTGGTTTCCTTACTTGCTCATCACACAAACATGCATAGAAACACTTCTAATTTTGGCCTTTTTTTAATCAGGAAATTGTTTCCTTGAGCAAAGGTGTCTGGTGGATACATGATTAGACTTGAGAAACATAAGATCAAGGCCTTAGGAATCCTAGGAAACTCTCTCAATTTGGAATTTGGTACACGTTGTAACACCCCAACCCCCACGTTCTTTGAGTTTTGGACAACCACCATTATTTTGATGGTGGACTTAACCAATTGGCAGGTCGGGCCGGTGTTACATTACAAGCGATGCACACTTGACTTTCTATTTCAGTCATTTCATGCCTTGATCGTATTTAACCGTACTTAACTTAAAATTAAGAATTTAATAAGGCAATAGTATAAGAAATAACTGAAATTCATAAACTCAATTAATTAAATAAAATTGAGTACATAATAAAAAATATTACAGCGGAAGTCTTAAAACTTGGGCAACATGCCCTTACATAAAAATTAGAAACTTTTTAAATAAAAAGAACCTAACTAATATTCATGGTCTTCATGTAATT
>JAJIYU010003321.1:0-27141 GCA_030144865.1 Tinospora cordifolia
TGTGGTCAAACAGGCCACAAATGATATCACTGCCCTATGCCTGTCCCAGCTTCCAGTGCACCCACCACCAGCACGCGAGAGACAGCACAGGCCATCACCTACACGGATTCTGAGGCGATGAAGGCTCTAGTAGAGCCTAACATGGTCCTATTAAATACATCTATCTATGTGTTGATCGATGCTGGATCTACATTGTCTTTTATTTCTGGGCATGCTGTACATAGATTGGGACTTAGACCTGTTAGAACATCTACATGGCTCGTGTTGAGCACTACAGTCGGGGAACAGATCTACCCCAATTTGATTTGTGAGGGCTGCACATTGAGGATTGATGACTTCGAGACTCTTGTAGACCTTAGAGTACTAGAGTTCTTTGAGTTCAACGTTATACTGAGGATGGACTGGCTGACAGCTTATCATACCTATGTCAACTACTTTGCCAAGAGAATAATATTTCAGATTCTAGGACAGCCTATTGTGACCTTCCAGGATAGTGCTTCCAATAGACCGAGGACCCTGGGGAGGATAACGACACAGTCTGACATAGATACATTGGCCAGTATGATCACCACTGTGAGGGACCTTCACAGAAAAGCATAGATGAGATTCCTGTTGTTAGAGACTTTCTTGATGTGTTTCCCAACGATTTTCCTAGCTTACCTCCAAAACAGGAGATTGACTTTATCATTGAGATTATTCTGTGGATACAGCCCATTTCGATTCCTCCTTATCGAATGACACCTAAGGAATTGTAGGAACTGAAGGTCCAACTTGAAGAGTTGATGAGTAAGGGTTTTATTACCCCTAGTGTGTCACCTTAGGGTGCTCCAGTATTGTTGGTTAAGAAGAATGATGGGAGCCTCCGTTTGTGTATCGACTACATACAGTCGAACAAGGTGACAGTGAAGAACAAGTACCCTCCCTCGCGTATTGATGACTTATTTGACCAGCTCCGAGGTGTCACGGTATTTTCAAAGATCGATCTAAGATCTGAGTACCATTAGCTGAGAGTCAGGGAAGAAGATGTATCGAAGATGACCTTTCGGACTCGCTATGGGCACTACGAGTTTTTAGTCATGCTGTTTGGCGTGACGAACGCCCTAGCGATGTTCATGGACTTGATGCAGAGGGTGTTTCGTCCCTATCTGGACTCATTCATCATCATCTTTATCGATGACATCTTTATTTACTCAAGGACTAGGAAGAGCATGCTGAGCACTTGGGGTTCGCACTACAGAATCTCCGAGACCATCGGTTGTACACCAAGTTTAGCAAGTGCGAGTTATGGTTGGTAGAAGTCCAATTTTTGGGCCATGTAGTAGGAGTTGGGGGCATTCAGTTGATTCTGCTAAGATCGAAGCTATTATAGGTTGGCTGAAACCTACTACTGTGACAGAGATTCGTAGTTTTCTAGGCTTGGTAGGCTATTACCGCAGATTTGTGCCAAACTTCTCGAGGATCGTTGCTCCCATGATGAAGCTTACCTAGAAGAACATGCCATTTGTGTGGACAGATAAGTGTAAGGAAGCCTTTTTTGAGTTGAAGCGTCATTTGACATCTGGCCTAGTTCTTGTGCTACCAGAACCAGGCCGTGAGTTGACGATCTATACAGATGCATGTGGCATGGGCCTTGGGTGTGTGTTGATGCATGGAGATGGGGTTGTCGCTTTTGCCTCACGATAGTTGAAGGTTCATGAGAAGAACTACCCCGTGCATGACTTAGAACTAGCGGTAGTAGTGTTTGCATTCAAGATTTGGCGACACTATATGTATGGTGAGCGTTTCACACTTTATTCTGATCATAAGAGCCTCGAGTGCCTATTTTCGTAGAAAGACCTTAATATGAGGCAGAGGAGATGGATGGAGCTACATAAGGATTATGACTTTACCATAGAGTACGATCCTAGGAAAGCCAATGTGGTGGCTGATGCGCTTAGTAGAGTACGAGTTGAGACTACTTGTGTGGCTAGACATATGTCTCAGGAGTGGAGGATGATTGATTATCTGACAGTGATGAGTATCCACGAGACTTCGACCGAGACCAGAGTCAGTGCACAGATGAGAGCCCCACCGGTGTTACTTACAAAGATTATGGAGGTTCAGCCTCATGATGTTGATTTTATAATGTACCGGGGGTGGGCATATGTCATTTCTTATGTGGAATGGTCGATTGATACTGATGGTGTACTGAGGTTTAGGAGACGATTGTGGGTACCAGATGACCCTCGCCTGAGACAGGGAGTGTTAGCAGAGTTGCACCGCTCGAGTTACAGTGTCCATCAAGGCGCCAATAAGATGTATCAGGATGCTCGACGTACTTATTGGTGGCCGAGGATAAAGCGGGATATTGTAGCTTTTGTGCATAGATGTGATACGTGTCAGCATATTAAGGTTGAGCACCAGAGACCCAGTGGTTTATTACAGCCCTTGGCTATTCCAAGGTTGAGCACCAGAGACCCAGTGGTTTATTACCATAGACTTTGTGATGGGATTGCCTTGGACTCAGCGAAGACATGATGCTATTTGGGTCATTGTAGACAGACTTACTAAGTCGACTCATTTCCTCCCGATGCATGGTAGAGATTCGGTGGAGAGGCTGAGTCGGTTGTATATTTGTGAGATTGTGAGATCACATGGGGTCCCAAAGTCCATTGTGTCTGACAGAAATGCTTAGTTTACGTCCCGTTTTTGGCAGAGCTTGCAGAATCAGTTAGGGACTAGTGTGAGTTTGAACATAGCCTTCCATCCACAGACCGATGGTCAGTCTGAGAGAGTTATTTAGGTACTTGAGGATATGTTGAGGGCATGCATTGTTGATTTTGGGGGTAGCTAGGAGGATCACTTTCCCTTATGTGAGTTTGCATATAATAACAGCTATCAAGCGAGCATCGACATAACACCTTTTGAGGCATTATATGGCCGTCTTTGCCGATCGCCAGCTTGTTGGGCCGAGGTCGGTGATACAACAGTTTTAGGCCCTACTTTTGTGCAAGAGTAGAATGAGAAGATTCAGCGGATCCGTAAGAACATGAAGACAACTCAGGACTGGCAGAAGAGTTACACAAATAATCGGAGGAAGGTCCTAGAGTTTGTGGTCGGTGATCATGTAATCCTACGAGTTTCCCCTAAGAAGAGGCAGACTCGATTTGGCATTTCAAGGAAACTCGCACCGAGATACATTGGACCTTTCAAGATCTTTGAGTGTGTAGGTCCTGTGGCATACCGATTGACGTTGCCGCCTCAGTTATCGGCGGTACATAATGTGTTCCATGTATCGATATTGAGGAAGTACCACTCTGATCCCTCACACGTGATTAATTGGAAACATGTTGGCTTGCTAGAGGATTATACGTATGATGAGGCTCCGGTAGCCATTGTTGATCGAGCCGTGAGGAAACTACGCAATAAGGAGATATTGATGGTACAAGTACATTTGCAGTTCCACGGTGCTGATTAGGACACTTGGGAGCGAGAGGATTATATGACGAGTCATTCCTAGAGATTATGGGAGTTGCACCTTGACCTTTAGTGCATTAGAGAATTTCGAGGACGAAATTCATTTTAAGGAGGGGAGACTGTGACGACCCATGTTTTTGACATCGGATTTGATGGATCCAACATATATGTATTCTATGTATTTTATGAAATTTTAATGAGAAAATACATAATTTTTTTCTATTTCTCCTCAATTTCAAATTAATTATTAAAGAAAATGAGAATAATAGGAGAAAATACACTTTCAAGGAGAAAACACATAAAAATATTAGAAAAATGTGTTTTCTTGAGGAAAATAACCTTTATGATTGATTTACGAATTTTTTGGAATAATCATGAAATTTTTTGAATTATAAATAAAATTTTTGGGAGAAAAATATGATTTTTGGGAAATTATTCAAGTTTTGGAGAAAATAATTGAATAAATGATAAAATGAGGTGTAATGGGGTATTTTGGTTGATAAATGATGATTGGAAAATTTTTAATAATTTAGAAAAAAAATGTGAAATTTTGGTATAAAATACGCATATGTAAGTATGTGTATGTATAGGAAAAAAAAAATAAAAAACAGTGTATTGGGACCTGGGCTGACCCAGGCGTTGGGCCTAGGTCGGCCCAGGCCCCAAACGGGTCGAGCGCCCAACTCGCACAAGCGGCCCTGGCACCTAGCACTCGGGCTAGGCGCGTGGGCAGGTCCACACATCCACTAAGGGGGTCCAGCCCCTTCCTTTTTGTCCTTTTGTGCGGGATTATATGATTTTTGACGAATTTCAGCTATTTTTGGGGGATTTTCCAGTAGTTTTTCCAGCCATCAAACCATCGGGGCTCATGGTTTAGAATCCATGGTTTTGCCATCAACTCATGGCCTCTATTGTGACCAATAGGCATTGCCAACTAAGCAGCCAACATGTGAGGTTGAGAGCCACATGTCACCCATATTTTTCCCAAGCAAGCACCCCCATGCAACAAAATGTCTTCTTTGAGCTCAAGTCTAGAAATTTCATATTTCTGTAGCCAACTTCCCTAGCTTGGTTCTCCCTCAATTCTCAACCAAATATAGTAAACCATAGCTTGATTTGAAGCTTGTACCACCATCTACAAAGTCCCACAAGTGGTTTGCCCAATTTTGAAGTCGTTTGAAGCAGAAAATCATCAAGAAAAGGTGTTGTTCACACTGTTCGAATCTTTGGTCATTCCCAGTCCTTTTGGAGGTAAAACTGTCCACCCTCTTCATTTTCATATGTATTTTAACCTCCAAGTGTTAGAGAACGAAAACTAGGGCTTTACAAATGATTTTCAAACCATTAAAGTTGGTTACTTACTCATTACAGCTGTGTAACAGAGACAGTTGGAGCAACTTCGGAAAAGCTCACTCTTGGACTATTCTAGGTTCATCCCTGAGGTAAAATCCATCTCCCTACCTCCTTATCATATGTATTCAAGTGTCCAAGTGGTAGAAACCAGAAACTGAAACGTTTAATATGTTTTATAAGCATTGTTATTAACTATTAGACTTACTATTATAACAGTACCGACAGAAACAATTTGAGACCGGAATAGGAGCTATATTTGAGACACTTAAAGACACCCTTTCGGGCTAGAACTAGAGGCATTGTAGAACCCATAGTAGAGGTTCTAGAAAGGAATAAATGCTTGACCTTGAGCCCTTGTTGATGTGTTTAGTTATACTTGCAAATATGCCATGATTGTAGTGTGCTAGAATATATTTCTTGTGTTCTTTAAAATACAACAGAGAAATTAGTGGATAGATAGACATGAATTAGGCATTGCATGTTGCTGATTCCAAGTGTTTTTTATTAATGGATGTGTTATGACGTGTATACTGCAATTAGACACAAGAAATAACCAATGTAATTGTGATTTAATGAGGGAAAAGAATATTAGGATGATAGTAGAAACTATAAAGCTAGAAATTTTCTACAATCTGGCTGAAAATTCTGAGATGAAATCAACTGACTAAACCTTGATAGATTGAGCTAAAATTTTGGTGGAGAGATCCCTAGGTATGTCTAGGTGTTGCCTACCAAATTTCAGGACATTCAGATATGTATAGGTAGGTTAATTTAGGCAAACAGTCACTGCTTGTCACAGAGTATATGGTATCTGTATAGTCTCTGTTGTTATACCTAAAAGCCCTAGTAAATGGTGTACAAAAATAGTGATTCAAAATTCTGGGAAAACTTTAGAAAGTCTAGAATAGTTTTTCAGAGTTTGGAGCAAATCCGATCTACGGATTGCCCGCAGAAAAATCAAAAAAATGGTTGTGCAGATAGGGCCATAGGCTAGTGTTGTGCCGAAGTGATGGGAATTGGGATAATTGACCCCTTTTTGGCCCAATTGACTCCATGAGGACCAGAGTTGACCAGTTGGGGCTCTTTTTACCAACTAGGTCAGCAAGTAATAGGTTGACTAGGGTTAACCAAGATTGATCGAGATCAATCAAATTGACTTAGCAAGTAAGGCAAGATAAGTAAACATATGTGGACTATTCTGGACTAGTTCAAGTTATTGATTAACCAATGATATACAGTTAGAGTGAGCCAAGTCCCATGTTAATATTACGAAGTTACATCGATCTCGCTAGACCAAGTGCTAGTGGGACGCGACCGGTCGCAAGAGGAGCACTAGGAGCAGAGCATCCCAGTGAATAATATTTTCTAACTCATTTCTTAGAGCTTGTTATTCTGTGCATTATGAAAATGAGATTGCATATTGTGATGAATCTGCATTCTTTTAAATGGGTTTTAAATGAAAAGTGTACCGATTCTCGAGGTCTGAGAGTACAGGGTTAGGATGAGTTGTGTCGGTCTCTCATACGACCCCGAGAGGTGACCACCTAGCATAGGTGCCCACCGAGGGGGTTCTGTGGGCCTACGATGATGGCAACGACAATAAGACCTAATCGGGCCGTCACAATAAGGCAACGACAATAAGTCCTAGTTAGTCGTTACTATGATGACAATGAAAATAAGACCTAATCGAAGTTGACACGATGTACCTAACTGTCTGCAACCTGCTCGAGTGATTTTAATCGCCTCGGAGAGCTTGCGAGCCTCGATGAATATTTTTATTATCTAACTGTGTTTCGAATGAAGGTGCATGGCTATATTATGGATTTAAATTGTGTTTACTATTGCATTCACCTGCATAATGTTATTGCTCGTGCATTTATGGCACATGTTTTATTTGTAGAATACTTGTTTTAAGTTTGAATTAGACTGCATTACTCACTGAGCCGCCATGGACAATTAGGCTCACTATTCTAATTTTTCAGGTTCTTCAACCGTAGATAAGGGCAATGCAGTGGTCATCGCATAGAGTTGCATTTCCTTACTCTTTTTGGTAGGTTTTCTTTGCATTTTCTTTCCTGTTGTTATATTTTGAGGGTTAAAACTATGTATAGGAGTGATGAAAGCTTGTATATAAAGGATAGTCACTCCCGTTGCTATACATGTTATAATGACCCATTTTGGATAAATATCAAGTTTTTATTGGTGTTCGTGTGTTAAATTTCTTCTGCATTCGTTATGATTACTCTGAAAGTGTATGATGTGGTGTTGTATGTTGAGGCTTAATAGTGTCTTGGCAAGCTCAACTTGCAGGCGGGTTTGTTGGGATAATGTGCCAGTCGGTTCGTCCTTCGTCCTAACGAAGGGGTCCCAATAGCAAAAAAGCAAAAACAAAACAAATAAGTGTATACACTCTAATGATTAATAAAAGCAAAGAAATTCACATGCTAGAACACAAATTTAGCGCAGTTTAACATATTATTTACATCCACAGGAGATGAGAATTAATTTTGTTAATGAAAAAAAATGTAAACAAGTTACAATTTATAATCACATCTACTTAAATCTCCTTACACCAATGTATTTTCACACAAATTCCAAATTTTCATTGACTCACCATTAGGTACCAACAAGGGTTAATAAATTATAAAGTTCTAATTAGTTTTCAATTATTAACTAGTTTTTAGAATGCAAAACTAAGTTGTTAGTATCAACTAAAAAACTAGTGCTAAGAAAACTATCTACAAATTGAATTAAACATTGAGTGGTTCTAAACCACTCAATATCTAATGCATAAAATACAAAGAGATACTAATTTAAGTTCTTGATTCCACTTCTGATACCTCAACAATTGAATCAAACATAAACACTTATAGTTATAAATGATACATATATATCAAAGGTCACAAATAAAAAAAATAAAGACTTTGTACCATTATTGATGGATCAGAGATAAAAACTAAGGGATTTAGCTTGGGTTGGATTGTGATGGTTTTCACCATACAATAATGGCCCAATTTTGCACAGGTCATTTGATTTAGTGGATGCAAAACTTGCATGACAATAACATTTGATGCTAAGGAAGAACTATGATGAAATTGAACTATGTTATTAACTTATGACATAAGAAACATAGGAATGTGAGTCATGCTCTAATTCGTTGAAGATTTGTAAGCATTCAGGCTTCAACTAAGGATCACAAAATTCCTTTTCTTATATGCTAAATCTTGCAAGGATTGAAATAAGTTTTAGACTACTAAAATAATGAATGATCACTTTTTTCTCCAAATCTGAAATGGATTTTGACTAAATTTATAACCTCGTAGTTTCATTCATATCTCAATCGCATTACATAGAAGTTAATAGCTATATAATCATATGATATACGTTCATTAATTATTGCAATCTAATTCATTAATTTTTTTGGATTTTTGTATGAATAAATTATTATGAACATCCAACATCTCAAAAGAGTTATTCCCATTTCATTTGTACTTGATTTGTCTTACTTGTTTATTTAATTTATTCGAAAGGAATATTGTCATTAGTTGTAGTCACATCCCTCACGGTTAATAGCCTACCTATGCGATAGTATAGACGTAATTTCGAATTGCCTTGTGATCACATATGTTCAAGATAAAACCTTGAGAGTGGTGTAAAGGATGGATCTTGAAGGTTATTCAATGGAGCATTGTATAGTTGAATGTATGCTCCAGATGCAAATGTGCAATGAAGGTAAGGCTATGTTCTTGACACCTTTATTTTTTATTATTACTATTTTTTTATTTTTTTTGTTTTTTTTTTTTTTTTTTTTTTTTTTTTTTTTTTTTTTTTTTTTTTTTTTTTTTTTTTTTTTTTTTTTTTTTTTTTTTTTTTTTTTTTTTTTTTTTTTTTTTTTTTTTTTGCGTTGATCTTCCTTTGCTTTTCATTTGCATGTTTTTCTTAACCAAGATTCTTCACTTTCGTCCACAATTTTTCTTAAAAATATATAGTTAATTAATTTCAATATGTTTTCTAATCAAATCCAAAGTCATAAATTGTTTTTCTTTGATATTGTGTTCAAGTTAAAGTAGAGAGAGAAAAAAAAAAGCCTAGAAACATGAACCAATTTAACTTAGAATTGATTCAACCGAGTTCAAATTTATTCATGTGGAATTGGGTTGGTTATTGGGGTTGACATTGTGATATATATGTATACATAGATGGCTTGAATTTTGCTACAAACAAAATTAAACGAACAAAATAAACACTTAAGAATAAGAAAAGAAATGATGAAGAGGAAGGGTCATGAGGTTTTATATCGAAGGACAAATTTTCAAATTTGGATTAGTTTGAGACTTTGGAGTTTCCATTAGGATTGTAGTATAACACTTTTATAGGATTAATATTTGAGGGTTGTTACTAGGTTTAAATTGGGGTTTACGGGTATCAACCTATAAACAAAATCAATTGTTTGTAATATAATTTTTGAGATTAATTTGGCTCAACCACCTCAAACAATCTAATCTAACTCCATCTTTTTTTTTATTATTTTGTAATGTTGGAACTGGCATATAATCCTAATTCATGAGAACACATCTATGTTAATAGTGATTGCATGTATATCCAAAATTTGCCTTCTCTTTATTCTATTTATAACAATTGAATTATTTAAGTTTTTCAGAGAAATAATATTGTTACTTAAATTTGTTGAAGATGATCTACTTAGAGTATATATCTTTTTTTTTTTAAATATTATAGCTGAAGTTAATCTTTTAAGATAATTTTCTACTTTCAATAATTTTTATTTTTCCGTATGTTTGTTAATTAAAAATTGTTTGTTTAGAGACTTAGCTATTTCTAATTTCTTTAAATTAGAAAATTAATATGATAGTCTATTTGAAGTGCAGTTAATTTTAATTTGTTTAGAAGGTTTTCTAGTTGAGTATATTTAAGATTTATTTATTTTATTGTGTGGAATATTATGTGTTATTAGGAGATAATGTAAAGATTGACTTTCTTTATTAGGTTTTTAGATGTTAAGAGCTTGAGAGTTTTTTAGTTTTTTTAGAAGAGTCAACAAGCTTAAAAAGTATGTTTATTGTCTTTCTATTATGCTTTGCATGTATTAGTTGGTTAATAAGGCTGCTCTTATTTTTCTTTTGTTAGGCTTCCAAGAAGAAGATAGAAAAAAGCCCAACTGCACAATGTGCTAAGACATAAGGATTACACATGACTAGAGTGATGAATAGCTCATTTAGCACAATAGTTTATTGTATCCATGCGAATCCCCAGTTGGTGGTGGAACTAGAGGATGAGTGGATTTAGATTCCTATAGATGTTGGTGTAGATCAACATGACAATTTATGTAGCTATGTATCACAACAATGATGGAATCTTGTTATGCATGGCGTGGAAAGGCAATGGGATTTGGAGCTCAAGGTGGATTTCTAGATTTCCACCAAAATATTAACCCAAAAGAATTTCTTTGTTGGCTTCTTCTATTGAGCAAATCTTGAAGTTCCATGTGATGAGTTCCTTGGGTAACAACTAGGCCACTAGTCTTGACATAATGGAAACTAAAGAAAGTAATGATTGCACAATTGAACAAACTAAAAATTGCAACTGGGAGAAGATGGAGTACATGCAAGCTATACTCTTTCCATCTTACTATGTGCAAACGATGTACTAGGGACTTCAAAACTTGTGCTAAGAATATAGTACCATTGATGACTACACGACAAAATTTTGCCAACAGCTAGCTCGTAATAACATTATAGAGATAAAAAATCAATTGGTATTATGATGTAATGAGGGACCAACATTTTCAATTTTAAAACATGTTGACTATATATATTCTAATTATAATTTCTAAGGCACATTGAAAGGCCTATAATATGAGAAAGAGTTGACATGCAAGGGTGGTGTAACCTTTGGCGCAACAGTCACAAGTATGAATCAACATCAACCTTCCAAATCTACATCAGGGATTGTTAAGCTAACTCAAGATTAAAAGGTGAGATTTGATTTGCATTGGCACCATATATACACTATTTTGAGTGTGGTGAACCATAAATAGAGTATAAACTGCGCTAATCATGCTACCAACTTCTTGACACAAACGAAGATCAAGTAGATATAAAAGAGTTAGGCATGGTGTTTGTCATGGTGAGTAAAACATAAGCACCAAAATATACCATTCCTGGGCAGGTAAAACCCTTATAGGATGAAATCTCCAATTTGTACCTTGATAAGCTACCCATAGAACTATTGATAGTCTGAGATATCCAACATCAGATTATCTTGGTTCTTAAGTCTACTTTGCATAACATGCTACACTATAAGATGACTAAAAAAGTGCATTAGGAGTTTCATTGTTAAGTTAAGGAACTTCTCGCTATAGCATAAAAAGAGTCATCCAAAGTATAGGCTTAGGCATCGTTTGAAGTTATCAAGTCAAGATTCTGCTTATGGTGTTACAACCCGCCTTTGTGTTTTATATCGATGTTTTGAATTAGTTACATTACATAACTTATTAGAGGAATTTTTGTGGGAAAACAAACAAATAAAAAATAATAATAATATCTTATGTATTCTTATGGGAAATGAAGAAGGAATAAAAATATAGAACTTCATCATGACATTGATAGCTGTAGTGAATGCAGTAACGTGTGAGGTGAAGCACAAGGTGATGCGCAAGCTGAGCACATGTATGTTGAGTTATTGCACGGTTTGAGATTGGTAGATGGCATGAAAATCATCTCATTCTCTTATTTAACACGTGTGCAACAACACATGTCAAGAGAACTTTTTCATCTTTCTCTTCTCCATTTTTATTTCATGTTGCAAAGAGAATGGGGGTATGAAGGTGAATTGGGGAAGTGGGTTGGTTGTTGCAAAAAAGGGAAGAAATGCATGATTTAGGTGGATTTCTTATTGTTATTGAGCTTGAAATTGACAATAATTTCTATAACTTCATTAGCGCTACTAAATTTAATGAGATTGTTGAAAGAATAGTAGAAGAATTTGTTGTAATCATTGTGAGCATTTCATTAATTCATTTATGGTAACTTAGATCTTTTGGAGAAAATATGGTATTTTCTTGATTTATCAAGAAATTGGTGAAATTGGATGGTTTGATTAATGCATAAACACACTAAATAATATTAAAGTATGTTGAAAATTGTGAGGACCCTTTCCCTAGGCCGAAGGGCGACCCGACCAGTACGGCGACTCAACGAACTGACTCATCGAGTCGAGTCCTCCTAGCCGCCGTTAAGCCTTTCCAACCTCGACATCCATGCTACATCAGAGCAATTCAAACATCCATTTAATTAAAGTGTGAAAGTAAACGATATATTACATGTTGTCATGTTCCAAAAAGTACAAAGGTACATAGTTTGACATTTAGAAGTTCAGACTTACAAAAAAAAATGACCGACTAATCGATAGAAACAAAAAGAAATACAGGACCACACGGGGACTAGGCTATCACAACGCCTTTCCCTCTATCAGCCGCTAAGGAACCTGAAATGTTAGTAGAGTAGTGAGCCTAATATTCAACATGGCTCAATGAGTAGGAAAACCAGTATATCATCTAACTAGCACTCCGAAAACTGTGCATGTATGCATGAGTAGTAATTGAAAGCATGGTATGTAGTAAAACAATTATAAATAGTGTAACAGTTAAAAAAAAGTAATTTAAATACATGCAGCTCAAAATTATATCCAGACGAGGGTTTAAATCATCAATACAACCCTATGGTCATCGCTCGAGCGGGTCACGAGTCAGGTGTACTGGCCACTCAAACGGGTCAAGGGCTAGGCGCATTCATCGAACGCCCTAACCTTGCACTCGGTCCTCAAGTGCCATGCTCGAGCGGTCTGAGGTTAGGCGCATTGATCATATGCCCTAATCCCATCGCTCGGTCCTCGAGCCTAATCCAATCACATCGTGTACCTTAACCCTACGGTCGAACCTCGAGCCTATGGTCTCACTATCGGTGTATGACTACATATATCTCAAATCAACCCATGTAGCTCAAACATATGAAACCATTCAACCGATGACAATTTCAATCAATTTTCATGCAAGGAATACAGTTAAGATAACAACTAGGTCAAACTACTCACCTCAGGTCCCGTGCACTGATGTCCCCTCGACACTTGGCCCAGTCCCGCGATATACGCTCAAATCTGCATTATATTAACTCAATTTCAGTTCCTCATGAAATGTTATTTAATTCCGGTCCCACTACCCCTAGTCGGTCTTTGTCGACCCAAAATTCGACTCGATCAAACCTGGTCAATAGGTCAAACTTGGTTAACCTTAGTAAGACTCAGTCACCTTAGTCAAAGTTGGCCAACATTGGTCATTCTGGTCAAAATCAAGTCAATTGGGTCAAAATTCCCAATTTTTAATACTTAACCAATTCTAAGCCTTTTAGTTTAATTTGCGCAGCAAATTTGTCAATTTTCTTGCAATCAATCCAACTGTTGGATTTACGCGAAACTTTCCAGATTTTATTCCGATCCTTCAAGTGTTCAGTAAAATTTTATGTTTCTATTTTTGGATTTCATTTGATATGTTTTCCAACTGAAATAACAGGAACCTTCAATTCTGGATTTTCCTTTCTATCTATAGGGTGGAGTTCCTGAATTTTCTGTGATAAATTCGACCTTTGGATTTGTATGAAAATTTTCAGACTTGATCTAAATCATTCAAATGTTCCCAAGAATTTTTTTTTTTCAAATTTTCTGATCTCATTTACTACAGTTTTTGAGTGGAATCATAGAGATGCTCAAATCTGGTCCTATTTGTTCTAACTGCGCAGCAGGAATTCACCATTTTGCTGCTGTCAATCCGTATATTGGATTTGCACAATATTTTTTAGTTATGATCTACACTTCCTAAGGTATCTCCAGAATTTTATTTCATGAATTTTGGACCCTGTTTATTATGTTTTCAAAGGGTGATATCAGGAAATTTTTGTTTTTTGGATTGCATATGACAGACAGTCAAGAGACAACTTATTTAACTCCCTTAGACTTATCTATTTGTGACCAAATTGTTACACAATATTCCTAGTTGTTTCATGAACCTATCCTCCAAATTTCATGCAAATCAGACATGTTTAAGTATTTTTAAAAGTTCATAACAAGAAGCACAAAATTATGGTATCATGACAGATTTTTCCAAAAATTTTCTAAGTATCAGATTGGCACGTTCGGCAGCCCATTTCGACACCCTTTTTGACATGGTTCAAGTGATCATTAGCTATTCTTTACAAAATAGAAAATGAAGTAACATAACAAGCTTCAAAAAGAGCCATATTACCTGAAAATCGGAGTTCGGATGAATGAGATATCGGCCTTGCAAGACTGGACGAACTCAATGGTTTGATTTTTCTGGGTTTCGCAGTGACGAACAACCCCCCTTCGACGCCATTTTTGACATGTTTCAAGAGGTCAGTTGGTATTTCTCCTAAAATAAAAGTTGAAGTAGACATTATAAGTTTCAAAATGAGCTATGGTACCTTAAGATCGGACTTCGGATGAGTGAGATATCAGCCTCGCAAATCTGAACGAACTCAATGGTTCCATTTTTCTAGGTTCATCCATGACGAACAGCCAATCTTCGTGGTGATTTTTGTCTCAACAGGCCAGTGTTTTTGTCCAACGGTTTGCACAAACTTGAAGAAGGAAATGAACTCTTTTCAAAGACACCAAGATCACCAAAATCCAAGCTCGGACGAGAAAGATATGAGGGGTGAAAGGTAGCTCGTTCAAACTGGTTTTCTGCACCAAAACCAAATTTTTGTGATGTTTGGGAGGCGTTTTGCACGAACCAGAACGTGTCACGTGGCCACCCACGTGGCCGGAGGAATGGTCAGGCATGGAGGTTGCTTGGCCGAAGTTCACGGGGTGCAGGGGTGGCGTGCCGGCGACTCAACCAGTGGTCCAAAATCAAGTGCAAAACTGCCCCCCATGCTTGTTGCAGGTAGTAATTGAAGGAAAGGAGGAAGAAGAAAGAAGAGAGGAGAAAGGGAGGCGGGCTGGGCATCGCCCAGCCCGGCCCACATGGGCCTGGGCAGTCCAGGCCCATGCACATGGGCTGCCCAGGTGCTTAACCTTTTTTTTGTATTTATTTCTCCTCCTTTGTATATATGTATATATACGTATGTATTCTCGTTTTTCATCATTTTTTTCTAAAATTGTTAAAATTACTAATAAATCACCTTTTCATCAAATCTTCCAATTACACATCAATTTTCGTCATTTAAATAATTAATTCCTCTAAAATTAAATAATTACCCAAAATTTACATTTTTCATCCAAAAATTTCATTAATTACTCTAAAAATTTCATAATTATTTCAAAAATTCAACATTAATCCCAAAAATTATTTTCCTCAAGAAATTACATTTTCCTTATGATTTCATATATTTTCTCCTCAAAATTGTATTTTTCCCCATTATTCTAATTTTCTCCAATAAATAACTCAAGATTTGGAAAAATTGAGAAAAAATCATATATTTTCACTAAAATTTGAGAAAATTCATACATTAGATCTGATAATTTTTGTACATCAAATTATGAGTCGTCACAAAAATATAGGTTAGTATGCAAGACATGAGAACGCGGGTTTTGAAGGAACACTGAGAAAATAATTTGTATTATGAGTAGTGTTTATACTATTTTAGTTTATTGTGCTTATTGTTCTATTTCAAATGGATATTAATGACACATAATGTATTTTAACTTCACAACTGTTTAATAAACTAAGCGACAAAGGGATTTGATGGTTTTTCGGTGATTCTAGAACAAGAGGTTCTGTAAAAAATTCTCAAGTGGGATGGTAGTCATTACATTGTAAATATGGTAAAGTGTTGGTCCCCTCGAGATTGATTGACCCCCATACATTTATCAACACCGATAATAGGTTTGATTGGTCGATTGACATAGTGTATTTGTTGACACGATAGCAAGTCTAATTGTCGAACTGGTCTTTTATTGATAGGCATTGTCTAGAATAATACGTAATGCATTGGAATATTATTAGTACTATTGTTTTGTGTAATTTGTTTGCTATTCATGTCGCCGCAATTGTGCATTGTACTTGTAGATTGTACGCATAATATTTATTATATTAGTTATGCCACTCATTTATCTACATTGTTAGTCTCACTATCTCTTTACTATTTTTCATGGTCAACTTCATAGGATAAATATAAAAGACATTCTTATCCAATAACCTCTGCACCATTAGATAGGTGATATAACTATTGTCAATTAGGAATAATGTATTTTGAAACTTCAAGCAGATGTATTGATATTATATATATAATGCCTTGTTTTCAAACTTTTTATACATATAACTAAACATGTAATATAGTAGCTTTAATATAATATATTTTGCATTTATTTCAATGACTTGTGGTTATTTAGTGTAGTAGGTAGGATTAAGAGTAATTCACTGAGTTATGGTGTGAAGAAACACTCAATGGGCTATTGTACCAGTTGAGCCATCTTTTTAAGTGAAGAACAAGATCCCAACATATGGTCTTACGTGAAGCAACAAGGCAAACAATTCAGGGAAGCTTTTTTTAAGGCGGGGGAATCAATGGAAAAATGAAAAAGAGTAAGTAAAAATCTCAAACTTGTGCTTTAAGAGAGTGTGCAACTTATTATATCTTTTTTTCCTTTCTTGTGAAGTACCCCTACTCTTGGAGTTGGCCTAATGTGAGTAGTCTTTGTTCAAGGTGTGAGTGGATTATAGACGATAGACCCTCCTAACAAGGATGCCTCAAAAAAAATGAAACGCTGTCTAGCTTCTAGAAAAGGATAACCTTATGCTATAATTTGCTTCATTGTTCCAAGCACTTGTAAACTGCTAATTTATGAATATTACAGAAAAATATGGTATAATTTATGATATAATTTGCTTCCATTGTTCCATAATTAATAGTTCATTTTTAAATTCAGAACTATACAAACTATTAATCATTACGTTATATAACATTAAGAAACATACGAATATTGTGTAGCATTGTTTACGATTTTGCATCATCAGTTTGACACATACATATATATTTAGCTCCTAGCTAGCATAGATTGCCTTCTTAAATTGTTGCAACAAAATTAATCAAAATGTTTACATTTGACACCCAAAACAATCTTTGAAATATTTACTTTCCATATCCACAAATTCACCAAGATACCTTCATCATAAATGATAGCAATCTAATTCATTAAATGTTTTAGATTGTTTACCGTATTAATATTTCCATTTTTTCTAAACATTTTTTCATATAAATAGCTACTACCATAAGCAAATAGAAAGGTCAAAACCAAGCAAATCAAGGTCGGTAGAATTGAATATTACTATCAATGGCTCAACTAAGAATTTCTTGTCATTTTCTTGTACTCCTTTTGGTTATACTCGTTTCGTTGAAGTCTGCATTACCTGGAGGCATCGTATTTTTTCCTAAGAAGCATGTTCACGTGGTGAACGACTTGATCAAAACTGTTACGTTGAACGTCCACTGTAAGTCTAAGCAAGATGATCTTGGGGAGCACGCGTTGGCGTACAAGCAAGAGTTCACTTGGAGCTTTCATAGCGCCCTGATAGGAATAACCCACTTTTGGTGCAATGCGAACTGGAAATCTCCCACTGGTGTGTCGTATGGAGTAGGTTTTACTGCTTATGATGCTTACGAAACAAAAGTTTCAAAAGATGCCATATGGTCAGCTCAAGAAGCCGGCATGTACATGTATAACGAAATAGAGAAGAAATTTGAATTGAAGAACGAATGGAAAACTCTATCATCAACAAAAAATTAAACGACTTTTCTGATTGAAAGGTTATGATTATCATCTTTGTTATGGCGGTATGAAAAAAGGGAACGTTGTGATGGAAATAAATGATTGATATATGCTAGCAATATATTCTGTTAATCTTTGATTGCTATTATTACTGTTTATTATCTTTCTAAAACATGTTAAGTCTTGGTCATACACAGTAGGACTAATAGAAGATTAGTTCATAAGAGAAATAGTAACAATTAACTCGGGATGTTCTTAAGATGATTATGTCTCATTTGAGTGTTCATAGTGTATGAAACTTCTCTTACGTGGTATAACAAACTCTTTCTTGCAATAGCCACTTCAAATTATAAAAATAATTGAACCAAAAGTAAATTAGCCATACACACAACAAAGGAAAAGCTAAATGTGGCAAAGGGAGAAAGAGAAGAAATTTGTGTTTTGGAATTTTATGGATGGAAAGTTGATTTAAGTGCGATTTGACATTGTAATTGATGGCACCAATTACATACTACTGGATTGCGCTCTATTGATCTAGGTGTGGTCTAACGCTTGATTGCAACCATCAATCCAACTTGTTGGATTGTAGTCCATATAATTAGCAGCAACTTGACAATCTGAGTCAATTTCGCCTGTGATCTCTCAACTTTATGGGTTGCTATTGATCAATCACGAGTCTTGAATTTGTAATAAGAAAAAATAAGTGAAATTTTTGAGATTTATCACCCATGGTCACTTTGGGCAATTAAAGTCGGATTGCCAGTATGACAAAATTGCTAATGTGGCACACAAATCACCATGTCACCACACACTAGGCTTCTTTTTTGCTGATGTGGCAACCTCACAGTTTGTAAAATTACTATCACTTCTTTTTAGTAGCATATTGAAGCCAAACGATGCCACTAAAAGCAATTCCTTCTCATTTTTGAATTGAGTTGGGCTTAGATCAACTCAAACTCATACAAAATAGATAAAACATATCATTGATATTACACTACCTTTTTTGCAAAATACTAGTTTAGAGAAGAAGAAGAAGAAAAGCTAAACCACGTACACTAAAACAAATTTAAACCACAGAGAACAAAGACATCATCACACGTTCTTTATACATAATGAAATAGTGAAAAACGTATATGAGCAACAATCAAATCGCTAATCAAGAAAAAGGGAGACAAAAAATATCTAGCCTTGTCTTTGCTCCTGTGCGTCATTCACAATGGGACAAAAAACACATTAAGATCAAGTTCTTTTCAATTTTTATTTTTCAACATAGAAAAAGTTATAAACAACAAATAAATGATTGAAATCAAAGATTTAAAAATAGAAAACCAAAAAAGAGAACCCTAATTGTCGTCATTGACACTGAGATTGTGAATGCTATAAAAACCCTAATTGTGCTAAGAAATGATGAAACGGCCAACCCTTCAATCACTCAACAGCAGCAAGGCCAAATTACTATAGCAACCTTAGGTGCCATAATAGAAACAAGATACATTATAGCACATAAATGGGGTAAGTCGAAACACTGGATTGCTAAGTCATTATCCTTCTCAATTGAAAATCATAAAATGCAGCGAACATCAATAGACAATACTGGATAAAATAGACAATCAAGAGACCATTAAATGTCTCCAAATATGAAAACAAAATAAGTAGGGCTCATTGGCCATTACATCAACATTGAATTAAAAGAAACTGACCAACCAACTAAAAGTCTAATGCCCATAGGCCAAATAAAGACAAAGTTCTCCACTAACCTCAACAGTGAGGCAACTTGCACAGTCACCACTGGAAGGTTTCCCTAAATTTGCTCTAATCAAAAGGTACTTAAAAGATAAAATAAAAGGGATGAGCTAATCAAAGGAGCATATATTGGATCAACCCAAATACATCTCATGCATCATAACAGTTTTTACAGCCTTGTGAATTTGTTATGTGTTTTAATCAACAAGTTGTTTATGGTTGGCATTAGAATCAAAAAGACTATTTTTTGTTGGGACTCCTTCCCAAGGCCAAAGGGTGACCCGACTGGCACGGTGACTCATTGAACTTACTCATCGAGTCAAGTCTGCCAAGTCACAGTTAAGCCTCTCCAATCATGATCTCAAGCCACATCAGAGTAATTCAAACATCCATTCAGTAGAGTGCAAGAGTAAACAAAATATTTCATATAGTCTGGTTCTTAAAACTAAACAGTTTGACCATTAATTATAGACATACAAGTGACCAACCTCTAATAGGACCCAACAAGAAAAGGGGACCACCTAGGGAACTAGGTTATCATTACGCTTTTCCCTTTGTTAGTCGCTGAGGAACCAAAAAAGTTAGTAGAGTAGAGAACCTAATATGTAACGTGGCTCAGTGAATAGTAAAACTAGTATGTCATAAATAACCAACATTCCAATCATAGTACATGTATGCATGAATAATAGTGACAGAAACATGGCATGTAGTAAAACAGTTATAAACGATGCAACAGTTAAAGAAGACTAGTTTAAATAAATGTAGCTCAAAACTGTATTAAGACTAGGGTCAAATCATCAAATCCAATCCTATGGTCATTGCTTGAGTGGGTCATGAGTCAAGTGTACTGGCCACTCAAGCGGGTCTTGAGCTAGGCGTATTCTTTGAATACCCTAACCCAACACTCGGTCCTCAAGTGTCATACTCAAGTTGGTCTAAAGCTAGGTACACTGATCATATGCCTTAACACCAAACTCGGACCCAAATTCTAATCCCAATCACATCGTGTATCCTAACCCGCGTTCGGACTTCAAGCCTATGGTCTCACTGTCGGTATACAACTATATATATATTTCAAAATCAATCAATTTAGCTCAATCACAAAAAACCATTCAACCGATGTCATTTTAATCATATTTTATGCAAAGAATACAATTAAGATAACATCTGAATTAAACTACTCACCTTAGGTCTTGTGCATCATTGTCCCATCGACGACCCAATCTTGCCCTTATACACTCAAATCTGCATCATTAAAACTCAATTTCAGTTCGTTTGTAAAACATGACTCAATTCTAGTTCTACTATCCCTAACCAGTCTAAGTCAAAACAAATTTGACTTGGTAAAATGTAGTCAAACTTGGTCAATTGATCAAACTTGGTCAAAATTGGATGACTTACTCAAAATAGGTTAACATTAGTTAATTTGGGTCAAATTTGATCAAAATTGGGTCAATTTGGTCAAAATTTTCAATTTTCAACACTTAGCCAAATTTTAAGCTTTTTGTTCTATCTGCGTGAAGAGTTTGACGATTTTTCTATGATCAATCAGTGTCGAATTCACTCAAAATTTTCCAAATTTCATCTACAGCCCCTAAATACTCACAGAATTTTTTATTAGAATTTTTGGACTTTATTTGATACAGTTTCCAAGTGGGATAACAGGAACTGAAAAATCCCAATTTGTATGTGACAGGAAATCATTGGTTACACAATTTGACCTTCTTGCCCAACTTAGATTTGGCTGAAATTTGGTATTGTTGTTCTTAAGATACCTAGTAGGGTCTCCACCAAATTATAGCTCTAAATACTGAGATTTGGTCAGTCAACGAATCTCCTAAAGTCTCAGCCAAGTCATAGAAAATTTTGGGCTCATGTTCTCATTGATTTTCAAGTATCTATTTCTTTTATTGAACTTCTAATCTAAGGGTCGTTTCTTACATCTGTTATGAGCACTCAAAGCATAGAACATCCCACCATTAGGACCTATTCGAATCAGTAACCATGGGTGTCTAAAATCTTGTTTAAACATTCCCTCAAAAACTTGGTCTGTATTGACAAAAATTCTATAATTTTCTAAGTACTAGCAATTGTATTAAATTAGGTCACAAGTTGCAAGCAACTCACTTTGGCAGCTCGTAAAATACATTCTAGAGTTCAATTTTTATTTACCATTAAATGGAAATTGAAGTATACATTACAAGGATTAAAATGAGTAGTTTACCTAAAAATCCAACCTCAGATGGGTTAGGAACCAGCCTCACAAAAATTAGATCAACATACTTTTTTCAACAGTTTCAACTTGGAACTATGTCAACCAACATAATTTTATGGTTGGTTTAGCTCTAATAGCTGAGGGATTCGACCAACGACTTACACATTCTTAAAGAAGGTACTTAGAGATTTCCAATAGTTGCAATACCATGCAAATCAAACTTGGGATGAAGAAGATATGGGGTTTTGAAGTTGGGATGTTGCAACTGGTTTTTTGTAGAAAAATCAGTTTTGTGCTATTTTTGGGGGCTCTTTGCAAGGCCCACGAGCTACCACGTGGCTACCCACGTGACCTAAGGGTGGCTTGGCATGGTGCCCCGCTAGTTGGAGTTGCAGGGTTTGGTCTGCAGAGGTGTTAGAGGCGGACACCAGAGCTCAAAACTAGGGGCGAAAATGGTGGTTTTGCTATTGGAAAATCTGGAAATAGAGGGGAAGAAAGGAAGATAGAGGGAAGAAGAAGGGGCTGGCGCATGGGTCGGCCAATGCGCCCTGGCCCAACCAAATTTCTAGCCCAAGCCTACGGGCCTAGGCTGCTCACTAGCTTCTTTTTTTTTCTTAATTTATTTCTCTTTTTTTGTACATAAATGCACATATATATACACACATTTTTATTTATTTATTTATTTTTCCCTTACTATTCTTATTATTCTTATTATTATCATTATTATTATTGATATTATTATTATTATTATTATTATTATTATTATTATTATTATTATTATTATTATTATTAATTTATATCATTCAACCCAAAAATAACATTTTTCTCTTAAAAACAAATAATTACCAAAAATCATTTATTCCTTTCTAAAAAGTCAAATAAAATCACCAAAAATCATATTTTCTTCCAAAAATCACATTTCTTCAAAAATTAATGTATTCTATTCTCAAAAATCATATTTCTCAATTAACCTAATTTTTGCCAATTAAATAGATAATTAGTGAAAATTCATATATTTTTATTAAAAATTCTAAAAATACATGGAAATACATATCTCGAACCCATCAACTTGGTGTTTGAAAATATTGGTCGTTACAACCTACCCCCCTTATATAAAATTTCATCCTTGAAATTTATAAATGGTATAAATAACACAAGTCAAGGAGCAACACTCATCAACTCAGGATAACGGCAGATCATAAAATCTTCACTCTCCCATGTATCTTGCTCAGCACCATGGAACTGTTAGTGTATCGTACCATCGGTATCTCTTTGTTGCGCAACTTCCTCACAGTTTGATCGATGATGGTTGTAGGTATCTCATGTATATACAATCCTCTCGCAATTCAATGCACCTCCAATCAATAATATGTGAGAGATTGGGGTGATATTTTCTCAACATAGAAACATGGAAAACGTTATGCACATCTGATAACTGTGGCAATAATGCTAGCTGATAAGTAATAGGGCCTATCCTCTCAAGGATCTCAAAAGACCCAATATATCTCAGTGCGAGCTTCCCTTAAATCCCGAGGCGTGTTTGCCCCTTTTGAGGCGAAATGCGGGGGAGGACCTGGTCACTAACATCAAATTCAAGGACCCTTCTTTGGTTATTAGCATAACTTTTCTATCGATCTTGAGCGGCTTTCAAATTCTACTTGATCCTCTATATCTTTTCATTCTACTCCTATATGAAGGCGGGCCCCAAGACTGCTCTGTCACCAATCTCGGCCTAGCAGGCAAGGGATCTACATGTTCAATCATACAATGCCTCCAATGGTGCCATCCCAATGCTTGACTGATAGTTGTTATTATAAGCAAACTCACATAATGTCAAATGATTCTCCCAACTACCACTGAAATCTATAATGCAAGGGCGTAACATATCCTCCAAAATTTGGATCACTCATTCAGATTGACCATCAATCTGTGGATGGAATGTTGTGCTAAGGTTTACCTTTGTCCTTAACTGAGTCTACAACAACTGCCAAAATCGAGATGTGAACCTAGCGTCCCTGTTAGACACAATGGATAAAAGGACCCCATGAAGCCTCATAATTTCTCTAATGTAAAGACGGTTCATATGTTCCATTGAATCATTAGTATTCATAGGAAGAAAATGGGCTGACTTTGTCAAATGGTCCACAACTACCCAAATAGCATCATGTCTCCTTTGTGTACGGGGTAGTCCTGTAATGAAGTCCATGGTGATGTGCTCCCACTTCTACTCCAATTTAGATAAGGGTTGTAACGATCCACTACGTCTCTGGTGCTAGACCTTAATCTGCCAGCATGTTTCACATCTCTAGATGAAGATTGCAATGTCACGTTTCATCTTGGGCCATGAATATGTATACTTAATATCTTGGTACATGTTATTGGCACCCAGATGAACAATGTATCTGGATCAATTTAGCTCCTCGAGCACATTATGTCTTAGGTTAGCATCATTTGGTACCCATAGCCATCCCATGAGCCTTAGTGCATTCTGTGAATCAAGTGACCTCTACCCAAGGTCTAAACATATCATAATCCACATCACAATGTTGTCCCTCCATGATCTCTTGAACTTGAACTAGCTGGGCTCTAATCTGTGCACTAACTCTGTCCAAAGAAGATGATTCATAATCGTGGAAAAATCAATCATCATCTCCTCATGAGACATGTGTCTAGCAAGGCATGCTGTCTCGACCTATTTCCTACTCAAAGCATCAGCTAGTACATTAGCCTCTCCCAGTTGGTACTCAATAGTGAAGTCATAATCCTTCAATAGTTTCATCCATCGCATCTATCTCATGTTCAAATCCTTTTGTGAAAATAAATACCCGAGCCTTTGGTGATTTGAATAGAGCATGAAATGTTTGCCATAAAGATAATGTCACCATATCTTGAGTGCAAATATTACGGCTGCCAGCTCTAGGTTATGTATAGGGTAGTTTCTCTCATGATTTTTCAACTGTTGTGAGACAAGAGCAACAACCTTGTCATCTTGCATCAATACACAGCCCAAGCCTAATGCATTAGTATATATAGTTAACACTTGGCCAGGCTATGACAACACTACCACTAGAGCCGATGTCAATCTTTGCTTAAGCTCAAGGAAGGCATTTTCATATCAATCGGTCCATATGAATGGAATATCCTTTTTGGTTAGTTTCGTCATCAGAGCTGCAATTGTTGGCAACCCTGCAAGTGTACGGGATCGTAATAATAATAACTGGTGAAAACTGGGTATCGTCCTTAGGGAACAAAATTTTTATCAATTATCTCAAATCTCAATCTAATGTTAGCTTTCATTTAATCAAGGAACATAATAGAGTTTAATATGTTTTTAATCTAAATCGAAATTCAATTTACTAAAAGCAATAGAAATCTGATACTGAAACTATATTTAAAAATGTCTATGATAGTAAATTTTTTTTTTCTTGCCTTCGATCTCTATTCCAATTGACTTAATCTATGTTATTGTGGATTCTTGCACTTATCATTGAGACCATCTCTCGAGGTGCCCCAACATCTATTAGTATTGCTCCCTAATACCCTCTCACGTTACGCATAGTTAACAACCTAATACTTTGTGAACATCATTCACGTGCAATCCCCTAAATAGTCAATAACCTCCCAATTAATCAACTGATCTAGGTTTGTATTGTGATAATCCATCTATTAAACTTCTTTACCAAGTTGATTCGATAGTTTGAGATCATAATGTTCATGGCCATTAAACAATAAGCATTAAACACACAATATAACACAATGCATCAAAATTAATCAATTGAAGTGAGAAATCTCAAGTTCATACATCAGAAATTTACATCTTAGACCAAATGACTAACTAGCTTGACATTGTACTAAGTGCAAGTATCAAAGAATAATGAATAAAAGTTAGCATACGCAAATCTTAAGCCCTTAATCTTCAATCCCTTCTTGGTCTTATGATTTTCCTTCTTTTCAGCCATCATAATCAGGTATTTTCGAATTAGGCTCCCTAGACTCTAATCTCCTTTTCTATTTATAGGCCCTCACTAAAAGATCCTAAAAAAAATATAAGAAATACTGTAATTAATCATATTACTGCAGTCAGCCTCGTCTGTAAGTGAAAACAAAGATTTTTGAAATTCTGTGAACCGCAGTAGACATTTCTGACATTCTGAGCATAGGCTATCACGATCATTGGACCATTGACCGTGGTAGCCAGTGTGTTGCATTTTCTTCTAGTTTTCTTCCAACTACCAAGAATAGTTCAAAAATCTGACAACAAAGAATAGTTCAATTATGAAAATAGACAAATATGAAAATCACACCGGTCTTGGATCAATTTCAACTATTCTTTTGTTAAAGATGATTACTTCAGGGAGCTATTATTCCTTATATTATCCAATAAAAGTTCTTTGAAATAATATTATATATGAACCATCTAGAAAGGAGTAATAATTGAAGAAAACTACTACAAGGAATATGATGCTAAACGTCACTAGGAAAAGAGAGAAATATACCAATAAAACTTATAACAAAAGATGATAATACAAAGATGATAATAACTTTGATTTTCGGAGCTCATCTAATTGGGTCTTCAACTCGATTAGTTCTACTGGTGCCATACGGTAAGGAGGTATAACTGTGGGTTTGGTTCCAGGTTGGAGTTTGATCTTGAACTCGATGCTTCAGTTGGTGGTAATCCAGGCAAGTCATCAACAAAATGAAGACCTCAAAAACCTCTTAAAGGAAGACTCTGAAGGACTAAGAGAAATAAGGAATTTAGAGGTAGTCCAGGACTATGAAGATGTGTTTCCTGATGACTTGCCTGGATTACCACCAACTGAAGCATCGAGTTCAAGATCAAACTCCAACCTGGAACCAAACCCATAGTTATACCTCCTTACCGTATGGCACCAGTAGAACTAATCGAGTTGAAGACCCAATTAGATGAGCTCCGAATAATGTGCATACTGAATCAACAGATCATCAATAGTAACTGACCAAGTAGTTCATATCAAGCTAATGCTTTTGAATCGAATACTGGCCCTCCTGCCATGAACTTCTCAAGAGAGGTAGGCGGACAGCCTATTCTGAAAGCGATAGTGTATTCCGGCAACCCCCAAAATCACTACTTGGTCGGTTACTACTGATGCTCTGTTGATTCAGTATGCACATTATGTATTGCAAAAGCATAAAAATAGGAATTAAATGTTGCCAAAGATTTTAATTCTAAGAATTGCACTTAAATTTCCATTTTATAAGTTAATCTTTTCTTTTTCCTATTTTTTTAACTTTGAGTTTCCTTCTTTTCAACCATCACAATCAGGTATTTCCGAATTAGGCTCCCTAGACTCTAATCTCCTTTTCTATTTATAGGCCCTTACTAAAAGATCCTAAAAAAATATAAGAAATACTGTAATTAATCGTATTACCGTGGTCAGCCTCGTCTGTAAGTGAAAACACAGATTTTTTAAATTCTGTGAACCGCAGTAGACATTTCCGACATTCTGAGCATAGGCTATCACGATCACTGGGCCATTGACCGTGGTAGCCAGTGTGTTGCATTTTCTTCTAGTTTTCTTTCAACTACCAAG
>JAJIYU010003322.1:0-27224 GCA_030144865.1 Tinospora cordifolia
ATTATTATTATTATTATTATTATTATTATTATTATTATTTATGATGTGATAGAGTACTTATGGATGAATAACATCTAAAAATTCCAAACACTTCTATTTCTTAATCAATAATGAGTATAACTAAATCTAGCCTACAAGTTTCTAATTAAATGTATCTCTAAAATCCTTATTAAACTCTATTTTTAATATAATGTAACGGTAGCTTTTATGCAAGTATTCCCGAAAATTAGGCTGTATCCACTTACTTTTTCTTTTTAAAAAAAATATTTTTTAGAAGTTAATAACTTTTTTTCAAAGTTATTACCATTGTTATTGTTATATCCTAAATCCCTCAAGTACCCCATATGTGCCCAAGACATTTGCTTCAGCATAGAAGAATATAAAAAGAATTAAAAAATAAAAAAAAAAGAATTAAATAATAAAAAATAAAAAGGAAGGATGTTAGAAAAGAAAATGATCAAATACCAATACATTACTTTGGAAAGGAAAGGCAGAATGAACTTAAAATAATGCCAATAAAAACTACTCTCCTCATCAGTACCCAAAGCATACGCACAACCTCCTGTTTCTCCCTCTCATCCTCTCAAACATCACAACAACAAATATTGTTCATGTCTTGCTTCAATCTTGGAAAGAAGCTCCTGCCCGCTAGAAAAGCGTGGAAGAGCTTCACAATCGCTCTCCACAAGAAACTGCACAAACTCACAAGACCCAAATCCATCAGTACTCTTCGAGCCCTTCTTCACTGCCCTCGGCGTCGTCATAACAAGAAGAAACGTTCCCTCACTAAATCTAGTAAACCATCGTCTTCTGCTCTCCATGTTCGACGGCGTCGGCAGTACAGGCAACAGCATTACTCACCAGTTTACGTAGATGAGCTGTTCATGGACACAGCGATCAAGTTTCAAGTCACGAGTAATAATAATAATAAGCAGCCTGTGTTGGAAGCAAGAAGCGTGGAGCATCGTATGGAAGAAACAACTGGTTTGAAGAAACTGGAGATTGGAAGTGAGAAGGTGGGAGATTGTGATTTACGTGATGGGTGTTCTACGTCGGCAGCGGCTGCAGCTAGAGTGGTGTTAGAGCTGCGTGGTGTGGATGAGAGAGCGGAGGAGTTCATAGCTAAGTTTCGGGAAGAAATGAGACTTGAAAGAGAGGAGTCTTATGGGGATTTCCAGGAAATGTTGGCAAGAGGTCTTTAACATATACACCATACATCTACTTTGCTTTAATTTCATATGCAGGATTGCATCCTAGGGTGGTTTGAGAAGCTTTTAGCCCTCTTTTCTTTCGTTTTCTTTTTTTTTTTTTTTTAATTTTTTGTATGTGTGTGTGTTTTGCATTTGTATATGGTTTAATTTGTAACAAGCAAATTGATAAAGAAACATAAGATTTTGAGTGCAATGTCAAGAAGGAATGTGCGTCAATTAACGGTTTTAGTGTGTTCTCTCTTGTTTTTAGTTGCTTTGTGTCTCCAAAAAAGGGAACTCCATCAAAAGGAAAGTACGCAGATTTTTTTTTCTTATTTTTGCAAAAAAATATGCAAATTAAGTTGGAAAATATAAGGAAAAAGCACATTCTGAAAATGTGAATAATCATCAAAATACCATCATTTTCATTTGTATATAAAACCAAGAGACTTAATAGCAATAATACTGAAAATCATTGATCAACAACTAGTAGTATGCTATCGTTATAACATTTAGCTTAAAAATAATAGTAGAACATTGATATATAGTCGATATAATATTAATATAATATTTAACTTATAAATATATATAGCATAACTTTGGTATAATATTAATATATATTGGTATAACATTTAACTTATAAACAATAATATACAGTTGGTATACAATGCTGAAAAAATATTAATATATAGTAATATAAAAATATTATTATACATTACTAAAAAAAATCTTGGTACATAGTATATAGTTGGTGTACAGTGCTGAAAAAATATTGATATATAACAATATAAAAATATTATTATATATTGCTAAAAAAATCTTGATATATAGTATACCGTTAGTATATAATGCTAAAAAAACATTGATATATAGTATTCAGTGCTTAAAAAATATTAATATACAGTGTTGAAAATATATTTGTATACAATATTAAAAAGAATATTGGTTATGATATACAGTTGATATACAGTGATGAAAAACATATATAATTGATATATAATGTTAAAAAAACATTGGTATATATTGCAGACAGTTGAGATCTGGTAAGAGATTGCTATTCATTGGTATACAGTGCAGTTGTAAATCTTCCAATGAAACTAGAAGAAGAAGAACACCACCATCGCTGGCAGCTCCTCTGTTATCGCCACCGCTGCTGCAACCACCACTGGTCCCGAGTTTACATAATCCGAGGACTATCCAACTGCCCTTACTGTGACAGCGAGTCTTCTCAACTCTAGTTTTCTTGCGTTATTGTTGATGGATTTCTAGTGTTATTGTTGATGGATTTCTAGTAGTACTAGGATTGTATTATAATCTTTGTTGCCCACTCCAACCATGCGGTTGCTGGTTCGTTTAGTTTTCGTTTCGCAATCTTATTTTAATTCTTTTTCGACGCCACGGCGGTCAAGCTTCCGTTACACACGCACAGAGCCATTGGCTTGGAATCGGTACCTATATTCCCGCCACGGCGTCATTTTTCAAGGATTTGTAGTCTTGAAGCTATGGTAGTAGTAGACCTTAAAACAGGAGACGAAGAAAAGGAAATCAAAGGAGGCGAAGAAGAGGAAATCACAGGAGACGAGAAGAGGAAATCACAAGAGAAATTGCAGTAGAAATCACAGGAGACGAAGAAGAGGAAATCGCAGTTTCTTGTTTAGGTACAGAGATAGAGACGAGATAGGAGAAAACGCCTTGGTTTTCCCTCCCTGTGCGAAATTGCTCCGATTCGTGTGTAGATCATTCCCATTGGCTCCAGATTTGACGAAGGAAGCTCTCACAAGAGAAATCACAGAAGCTCTCACCGATCAATCTCATCCCGTAACTTTGAAGATCGAAGGGCACAGAAGTTGCCGTCGTCGATATTGAAGAAGAAGAAGAAGAAGAAGAAGTAGAGGAGCAGCGAAGTTTTTTTGTTTTGGTACAGAGACAGATGAGAAGAAGAGGAAATTGCGCTCCCTGTGCGAAATTGCTCTTGTTCACGTGTAGATCGTCACTGGTTAGCCATCAAAACTGCGTAACTCCCGCTTTAAATAAATCGCTCTTCCTTAAGCGTCGGGCGTCGGGGCTGGAAATCATGGACTCTCTCCTTTTGAAACTGTTCCTCTCTTATTGCGTCGAGCTTGATCCATCTTCCCTGTCGTCGTCATGATTTATTTTGTTTGTCGAGTTAATGTTGTTATATTTCAGAATTTCTTTGATCAGATTTCAGGAAAGAAGCAGATGCATTGCTGCGAAGATATACGTGTAACAGAGTTAAAAAGACACATACCACAATGATATTAAATTAAAATTTCCAACATTGTCTATAATTTTCTCAAAATATTACTCTTTCTAGTTATTCATTTTGTTATAGATATATGACGAGGTATATATATTATGGGTATGCATATCATTTGTATTGTTTTAGATGGTAATGAATCACCCAATTATCATGTGATTTGATGAAAATCTAAAGATGATTGTACTGCATACAGTTTTTATTGCATTCTTCTTTTTTTTTCAAAAAAAAAAAAAAAAGGCTTAGCAGCTATTGTAGCAATCCACCCACAAAATTTCTCTTGAAATATTCCAGTCCTTCATAGCCATCTTCTTCTTGTCTTCTCACTAAAATAAAATATATTATGCTTAGCATTGCTTTCTTGGGTACAGCTCCAAACAGATTAGATACATTGTCACTTGAATACGATCTTTAATTTGTATTCAATCAGCTGAAAAACCAGGAAAACAATGCATTTGGTCGAATGAACACAAAAAACTGCATTAATCTACAGTACTGCAAAAGAACTGTACATATTATAACACCTTACACTGTCAACCTCTAAATCGAGATTTATTTGGCTGGCAGATAACACACACACACACACACACACAACATACAACAAATGTTTTTAAGGCGATTCAAAGCCTGCCCGCTTGAGTGAGCATTCAAATGTTGGATGCCTTGCTATGAGGGATTGGCCTCTGAATCGAGATTTAGCCGTGAAGAGTGAACTCTCTGATAAATTTTTAAAAAATTATACATAAAAGATATATCACGAAGAATTTTGCAGTAAAATATACAATTAGATCGTTCCATAGGTCTATTCGTTCTCAAACTAACACAGATAATATAAGCCAAGTAACTTGAAATACTTGGATTTAATCGTCTTCCAACAAATTCAATATTGATGTTTCATGCTGAGAGGCACAAAGTCCAGCAGTACCATTAGTGCAAGAAATCCTTCATGGGATCATCATGATGAACCTTCTTCATCCTATAAGCCTCCATGTCCTCTGCAGTAACCTGTAAATTAAATGGTTAGTAGTTAAAACCATGTCCATCACGAATTCCTAATTAGAAAATGTCATATTAAACCCTATTGTGAGCGCTAAATGCTACAGCAGATGAGATGGTGTGCATTTATACCACAAGATGAAAAAGCGATGTACACCTCATGATACATATTTATTTAGTATCCAAAATGTGGTTCATATATGCATTGCTCTTCCCAATTAGCAAACCTCATGATACGTACTCATTTATTTAATGGTTACAAGTGTATGTTGCAGCATTTAGTATCCAAAATGTGGTTTATATATGCATTGCTCTTCCCAATTAGCGAAGTCCCAGTAATTCACCCTTCAACCATAACCGTCAACAAGGAAAAAAAAAAAAGAGGACATACCTCATCGTTCCACCTAACGTTGTATTTTCTCTTTCTCTCATCCCTCTCTTCTTTCTTTCTTTCATCCTCCTGTACGTCCGGCCCAGAAACATCACTTGATCAGTCAATTGGGTACTTAAAAGCAACAACCAAATAATACAAATTCTTAAATAATACTTGTCAACTTTGCCATTTGGCTAAACCCTTTTGAAGGAGTTTTTGGTTTCTTATGCTTTAGGGCTTTGGAAACTGAAGAAATAATATCATCCTAGACAAAACCAATTCTTATGTCTATTTTATACACAATAATAAGATGCACAAATTAAACAGAAGCACAAGGCACAAGATGTTCCAGGCTCACCTTCTTGAGTGCTTCAGTAAGTTTTTTCTGGTCTAAAACCAAATCATCTGGCACATCAGTTCCCCACGTGGCGAGATTTTTGTCCTCAACGGGTGCAGGACTCACTGTGCGAAATATGAAACACAAATTAATCATACATAATCAATGCCTAAAATAGGTAAGATCATAGAAATATGGATGAGGGTAGGCAAAAAAAATGTTCGAAATGTACAATAGGAGAATTTGAAAATGTGAGAAGCTTTTGAAGGGTGACAAATTTACCTCATAATAAAAGCAAACCTTTTAATTGGTATAAATATATATGTATACACATAAATCTTTTCAAGATATATTTTGGGAAGAGGCTTTACCGTGAGAAGTCACAAGTACTCTCATTATAATAGTAGATACCAAGATAAGAAGGATCTAACAAGAAGACAGCAATGATGAAAAATGTGCATGACAAAATATCAAGGTCAAATGTGAACCTTCAGTGGCCTCTTTACGAGCAATGTTAGCTTTCATAAGATCTGCAGCTGCTTCAGCTGCCTCAATTCCAGCTGCACCTGTGCAGTAGCTGTTCCTAATCAGTTGCTTACAGCACTTATATCCCCACTGATGATCTTTCCACCACGAACCCCAGACAGTAGTATGATTGTTGATGTAAAGATCTTCTTCATACTTGCTTCTTGGAAGCAAAATCTCCTGCAAGAAATGTGGTAAATCCATTAACGAAAGCTCATTTGAAAGCATAAAGAGTGTGAACATAATGCATAATTGCATGGAGAATGCCACCAACTTATACACAGAATAATAATGCATAAATTCTCACTGAATTCATAGACAGCCAAACAAAACAAGCCTGACTCATGTAAAAGTTCCTTTTTTTTTTTTTTACGAGAGAGATAGAGAGGAAACAACAATCGTACGTTATATTTTTTTTTGAAACATTTACTTTGCCATCTCATTTGAATTGATGGCAAGACTGGCATTAAAATGATTCCAATGTCGATATTTGTCATACATCTCCCATGCTGTATCCAACATATACCAGCTATTCATTCATCCTCCCAGTTGGAAGCATTAATCCCAATTGAAGATCCAATTTGAAACTGAAAAGCCCCCATTCCATGGAGGGCCAACCATGCATGAACTAGCAAAATCTTTTCTCTCTTTTGACAGCCCATTCTCCTTTTTCCTCTTGTTCCTAAAGAGCTTCTGATTCCTCTCAGTCCATACCTAGACATTGTAGCATTGGATGCTACTAGCATAATCTCATTTTCAGCTCTATTAAAGTCCGTATGATGTGCAAATCTCCACTGCAGAAAAATCACCTTTATTGAGTTTCTCATGTGCTGTGAGCCTCCAAAAACCCTTCGAATGAATGTTAACTTTCCAAATACAATCTGCTATTGGAAAGGATATCAAAAAAGGATTTGGATGAGAAATCTTTCGAAGTAAGTAGGATCCATGCATGAGTCAGCATTGTCTCCCGACATTGCCTGTTCTAGTCTAGGGAGGAGCAAATCAATCTCATTTTGTTCTCTATTCGTTAGGTTTCTAGGAAGGTGTAGGTTCCAACTAAGGGTGACCCATTCACAAATGCTTATATAAGCCTATTGTATGCTACTGTCTACTGCCTGCCATTCCTCAACCTCAATTCAAAGGAATAGTCTGTACCAACATATTACTCTCAGCAATAATTCAACAGTACAAAATACTGCTCAAACTAACCTAAAACCAACTGTATTCAACAGTAGAACCTTGTTTTCATCGAGCTCTATATTTCATCCTTAATAATCTGTAGAAAGACAACTAAATAACAAATGTCAGGCCATATCTACATCCTCTAATGCATGTCAAGCTTTTCGCTCTTCAGTGAGTCTCAAAAATTAAAGTGTTATTGAATAATTGAACTAAAGATGTCCAAACAATAACTAATTCAAGGAAGGCTTCGAGCTAATTCAACTAAATGATTCCTAAATTCAAGCATCTTAAGTAAAATAAATGATGGATTGGAAATAAGTAAGGATTTTAGGAAGAAGTTATGCTGGTAAAGTTTTTTAACTGAAATTGCAATGGCAGATAATATACGTAACTGGTAATCATTAAAAGAAATCAAAAATATATATATAACAAAGAGTTCTTATAAAATATAATTGTTCTATAATAAATTAAGAAATTTATCCAAAATTCCATGAATTTAAATAAATGATGAACTGATAATAACTAAGGATTCTAAGAAGAATTTATGCTGGTAAAGTTTTCTAGTTGAGCATACAATGGAAGATAATATGTGCCAAATCATTAGAAGAATTCAAATAAATAAACAAGAGCCCTTTGACACCTAGTAAAATATTAGTTAATTTCAATTATCAATTCTGAAATGTATCCAAAATTCCATGAATTTACACCCCATTTGGACCCAACTTAGGGAGTAAACAAGTATGTACATAAATAAGGTGAACATTTCTATGTAACAAGGTTTAGGAGGCTTGCTGTTATCCAAGATTTCATGATTCAAATGTAAAGCTCTAAAGAATTTGAAAATGCCCATCTCCATACACCATCTAAAAATTTCTCTGTACGTTATTAACATAGTATTCTATTTAAAATCTAAGGTTTCATGCAACAACATTATGTACAATCACGAAACTAAAACAAATTATATTTCATTCTAAACCTTCTGAAGTGCAGTTTTAAACTTGAATTGCCTCATAAAGCGAAGTTCAGTATTTGTGAATAAGTGCACCATTTGTTTTTAAGAGGAGATTGGAAACAATCTCAACAAATATCATTTGAATGAATTTGTAGATTAACAGCAGGCCAAGCTGTTTTTACTCCCAAAGGCTAAATATTATAGTCTATCAGATGAAAACTGTCATATATCATTCATTTAGTAAGAATACTAATTTAGCAAGTTAGAACTCTAATTGATTATTGCAAAGCTTTACCTGTCCCTTAATAATTCTACCAGCACGATCATACTCGACTTGTCTCTCACTTTGTCCAAGGAGAAGTTCTCTAGGGAGTTCTTCTTCAACTGCTGCATTTCCATATTTCTCCATAATGGTGTCTTTTGTCTTAGATTTTAATTTTTCTTTAATAACTTTATAATTCTTGTACAACAGTTCCGCCTGAGATGGCGCTGCTTGCATGTGAATGTCTTGCCCTTTCTCAAAAGCTTCCCATGCATGAACATTCAACTGCTTAAATTCCAATGCTTGTCCACTAGTTCTGTACGTATTGTCACCCTGAACAATGTCACAGAAAATGAATCATATGAGGATCTGCTGATTGTAAACTAAGTAAAAGGGTGCATAAATGGCAAGGTAAAATAGAACCATATTATGAAATGTGTTTTGCAAGGCACTTACTCCATAGAACTTTTCATTTGGATCACTATCAGGAAGTGGATCTTCACGCATAGACCGAGTTTTGGGATCATAATGAGCAGAGTTGATATCAAGATTTAAAAGATATTTTGCAGTGTCCTCCCGAATACGCAAATTCCTGGAAATTAAAAACTTAGCTGTAGGTGAGAAATGCATATACGAATAAAAACAAAGGAACTATAATCGAACAAAACCGACAAATGAGGTATACACAGAAAAGTGATTATATCAAGAAAAAAAAAAAGGGCATGCAACTTGACTTGTAAAGTTCATGAAACAACAAAGAACTTAGTTATCGTTAAATACTTGAAAGCTTTACCTAACAGTTCCTGTGCTTCCTCCACCTGTAGTACGCACACGTTTCTCAACCTTCGCAAAGTCCATTTGTTTGCTCTCATCCATCTTAGCTTCATCTATCTTCAATTCATCTTCATCATCCTCTTCATCACTAGCCACAACCTCATCATTCTGATTACTGTTTTTTTCTTCTAATTTTTTCAGTTGTTGATCTTTCAAGTACTTTTTTCTAGCCTCATCTCTAGCTTCATATCTCTCAATGACCCGGGCATATGTTGCTGAATCATATCCATTCCATCGGTCTCGCTTTCCATCATAATCCAGTTCAAATGTCTCTATCTTTTCATCTGGTGCTATGTGCATGTTTGTCCATCTTGCGCCCTTCTTTCGAGGCCTTTCCATACATGATTTTGCATTATGTGTCATTGCCCCACAACTATGAAAGAAAAGCACAAAGATTAATATCCACCAAAAACCCACCACATTATCAGCGTCTAGTCAAGTAGGTTTTTTTTTTTTTTTTTTTTTTTTTTTTTTTTGGGAAAAGATCTAGTCAAGTAGTTATAACCAAAATAAAAAAATAAAAATAAAAAAAATAAAATTAAAAAAAGAAGGAAGAAAACATATAACATTGTCAAGCAGAAAAGTTATATAGAATCACTACCAAAGAATGAACCTACAAAAACATAATAAAGATGCTGAAAAGACATCAAAATATTTCTACTCACTTACCTAAATACTTTGAGACTAAGAATATAGAACACGTAAGATGCATTATTAGTGAAATTTAGTGTGCATGACATTCATTTCACACGTCTATTTTTTATAAATTTCAAATTTTCTTATTTATCAACACGTCAATTCTTCTTTCCAAAAAGATCTTTAGTTTTTTTTGGGGAAACCTATAAACTAAATTAATATCACTCCTTAATTACCAAAACTCAAAAATTATAGTTTACACTTATATGAGAAATAATAAAAAGTTTGGAAGACATTTTTTAAAAATTAGATTATCTCTAAAACAAAGTACACCATTAGCATCTTTTTTTCCATTATAACAGTATAGATATGGAAAACCGTAATTGTTAATAGTAACAACTAAGAAATAGTAAAATATAAACTAGTACAGTTAAAATGAAAAGGTCCCTTGAGCATGTCGTGTTACAAGTGAATGATATGAAGATCAAACTAAAAATTTTACATGGAAACCCCAAATCAACTGTGTAACCGTGTTCTGCCAAATAGAACTACAAACAATTAAGAAAAGCATATGTAAAAGAAATGCAATAGAAGAGTGACTAGAAACTAAGCAATTCATTATTTAGAAGCACTGATTAGTGATATAAATTAAGAAACAATTAAAATGGCTTGACCATGTGAAAGAAAGAATGAATGATGACAACACAAGTGAGTAGGTGCAAATTAAACGCATAAAAGATAAAAGATTAAGGTTAGCCTAACGGACTAAGGCAGCAGACTCATGCACTTCCAGTTTAGCAAAAACATGATCATATGTACAGTTGAATGGTTTAATAAGAAACCCACATTATGCTGTTCATCACTTGTTAGACACATTGAAGACGGATTTTCTTTGTTCCACCATGTAACAAATAACAAAACAATCGAATGATTTTATTTTGAATAAAAACAAAAGAAGATGACATTTTATACTCACTAGCCATGGAGAGAAAAATGTATATTGATCAAGCTCGAACACATTTCACTTGTTAGAATCTCAATACTAGTTTTTTTAGAAAAGAAGAAACTAGATATTTTATGAAAAAGAACTGACCGAGAGCTGAATACAAGCTGAACTCAAGACAAAGAACAAGAACATAAATCCTTTTCAATTTCCTTCATATTACATACAGCCAGACCAATGTCTAAATCAGGACAAGATAGAATATCCTCACAAAAGAAAATTTGAAAAGAAGATGAAAAAGAAGAAGAAGAAAAAATGACATATTTAATTAGAAAGAACTAACTGAGAACTGAGTACAAGCTGTACTCAAGACAAAGCACAAGAACACAACTCATTTGCACTTTCCTTCATCTTACATACAACTGGGCCAGGCCCTAAACCATGAGGAGATAGAATACCCACCCTTTTTTTTTCTCTCTATTATTTTTTTTTATTTTTTTTTTTTTTGGGATAATCCACCAGCAAATTTTGAACAAGCCACCTAAAACTGGCTACCTTCTTGTATTCTCCCAAAGCTACACCAACATCCTAAAAAAAATGCTCTAAATCCTTAACACCCATATACAACACGATGTGTCAAACAAGTGTGGTCAAGGTATCACCTAGGTGAGCGTCTAGACTCGTAACATCTTCCAGTGCCTAAGAGGTGACCTAGGTGCTATGAGAGTGCTTGTAATTTTTCTTTTTTCCTTTTGTTATGAAATTCAATGTTGAGAAATATAATGGCAAAAAGAATTTTAGTACTTGGCAAATACATATGAGAGATATATTAGTGGAACGATGTGTTGCAATAGCTTTGGAAGGTAAATCAGATGATTTAAAAGATATAAAGTAAAAGATAATTAATGACACGACTGCCAGTACGATAAGATTATGTTTGACAAATGAGGTTGCCATCAATATGCTTTATAATTCATTTGTAGCGGAGATGTGCAAACAATTGAAAGATTTATACTTGGCAAAGAACTTGACTAATCAATTAATATTGAAGTAAAAATAATACACTTTTACTCAAAAAGAGGGAACTACAATGCATGAACATCTTACTAATTTGGCAAAGTTAGTTGCTAATTTGCAGAATGTTGGCATTCAAGTTAGTTCAAAGAATAACAAGAATAAAGCTATCATTATTCTCATTTCAGTACGCTCTATTCATCGAAATCTATTCAACATTATGTTTTATGAAAGAAATACTATTACTTTTGATCAGTGAAGAGTGCTTTATTTTCCAGTGAGAAAATGGATGTTGAAGGCGCCAAATAAAGTCAATTAAATGAGTCATCACAAGCTCTAGAGACCCATGAAAGAAAACAAATATATAATAGAAAACAATGGGGACAAGGTCGTGAAAAAGGTGGAATTTCAAAGCCTAGGATTCCATTGATGGAACGCGAATGTTAGTATTGCAAATGGAAGGGTCATATGATCAAAGTTTGCCCAGAGAAGAAAGAACAAGACTCAATATTAGAAATGGAATCTAATTTCGCACCTATGTTAGAATCTAAATCAAATGATGAGCATGATGAGAAACTTTCCGTTAATAATCAATCAAAAGATGTGAATGAGTGGCTTCTTGATTCCATTTGTTCCTTCTATATGTGTCCACCTAAAGGATGGTTTGCCTCTTACAAAACTGTAGTTGGTAAAGTGTTTATGCGGGACAATTGTTCAAGCAACGTTGAACGAAATGGAACAATCAAAATCAAGACTTCAAATGGGTTGTTGCGAACATTGACAAATGTACAACATGTTCCGACTATGCGAAGAAATGTGATTCCTTTAAAAGCATTAGATTTGATTGGATGTCACTATGAACCTAGAAGTAGATTGATGAAGATTTGAAAGATGTTGATAGCTCACAACATATGTAACATGTATGTCCTTGTAGGAAACACAGGGCTAGGTGAAGCAGGTGTAAGTTTTACTACAACAAGTTTCAAGAATGACTTATGAATGATTGGTAGATTACTTTGTGGAGTTCTCGCCAAGATGGAGATTGTTAGAATTTGACTTGAACTCAAAAATAGCAAGTAGATAAATTTAAATTGATTTCTATTATTGAGGCTTTCTTATCATAATAAATGTGTAAATTTAGTAGTCTAAGATAAAATTAGAAAGTTTTCAGCTATAGTAGGTTTTATTTTTTTACTTTTTTTTTAATTGTATTAGAAGTATGTTTAAAAGAGACTATTTGTTCGAAGAAAGGGGAAAGTAGTGTTTTTAGAAAGAAAAAGAAGGTTGGAGGGAGTCCTTCCAGAAGACAAAAAGATCAAAATCTGGGGAGAACTCCCCAACAAATAGCCCTATAAACAAGTAAGGTCTCCAATTTGTGAATAAGAGATTTGAAATAAAATTGAAGTAGAAAGATTGAAAGATTGAGTAAAAATTGATTGTCTTGTAAAAATGTTTTTGAAAATTGAATAGAAATTTGACTGTATTATATTTGATTGATTATTTAGTTGATTGATTGGGACTAAAAAACCCAACAACATCCTCCCAAAATTTGAAAGTGCCACTAGTACCAAAGCTAAGGGAGACATGAGGAGCCAACCCGAGAGCTGGGGATGCAATAAACTTCCATGGTCAATTATAATTGAATCTGTTTGGTTTTCTTACTTGTCAATCAAGCTCCAAAACCCATATCTACTTTTACCCACCAAAGGCCAAAGTGCATCATGCTCATTAACGATCTCCATAGCCATTTAACTGCCAATGCCTTGTTCCTCCTACATATATTGCCAATGTCAAGTCCCCCACTTCGCATATGTTTCTGGACCACCTCCCATTATATCAAATGAAGATTCTTACCTCCATCTACTCTCTTCCAAATAAATAAATCTTTTCTTCTATTCCAAAATCGTTGCAGAAGAACTTATAATTTTGAACAAGAACAAGAAATATATCAGTGTTGTCATCACCACCAGCCCAAACCCTTCATCTCCACAAGCAGAAGTATATCGGTAATGCAATCAACACAGATCTACCCACCCTTCTTTCTTTATTATTGTTTATAGTAGTTAAAATTATTATGAGATTAGTTACTTATTTTTGTAGCTTCTAGTTGTTTGTTTAGTAGGTGTATTAAGAACCTTAGTTTCTAATCAAAATAGGCTTTGTAATGTTAGTTTCTTCTTCTCCTCTCTCTTTTACTTCTACTATTTTCTTCTATTTCCTCTTTTTCTTTTTTAATGGCCTTTTGGCTTGTTCTACAAAATCTCCATAAAATTAAAATATGGCTTCCACATTCATAGTATGTTCAACAGCCACTTCTTGAATGAAATCAATAACAGCTACTTCTTGAATGAAATCAATACTCTTTAAAGATTACTCTAAAATTAACTTGTCATCAATAATATTTGAAAAAGGTTGCTTCCTCCCCACTGATATCTTCAAAACAAAGAATAAAACTTTGGCCATGGACAATGACTAGCTCTTGATTGTTACTAAGAGGTTGAGGTCCCCAATCTTAAGTGGAACTTCGGCTACTCTTGTCAATTGGTTAACCTAAATAGAAATATTTATCATGGTTAAGATGAAAGAGAAAGGAAGAAGTTAAAAACCCTCTCTACCAAATTGGCAAGAAGGAAGAGAAATTAAAGAAAGTGGGAAAAAAGTATTATTCGAGGCAGAAATAGAAATGATAAATAAATAATTGTTAGTTTGTCATGATTACTACATTTAAAGTACCTTATTTATCAAGAAATTAATACTCATTTTAGTAGAGAATCAATTTCTAAATTTTAATGTGGCACTCATTAGATATTCTCAATATCTATAAAAATAGGTTTCTAATTGGATTTGAGAAAATTGTTTGAATGAAGAATATTTTACTATCGATATCTCCCCTTCTATTCTTTTTCTCTTGCTTCTATCGCCATTCTACTTCTCAGCTATTCTTCTTTTCCCTTCATTGGTACTGCATCAATTTAGTATTAGAGCTTTTCGATACTCTTCCTATGTGCCTCATTTTCACCCAGCAATTACTAGTTTTAGGTTTGATTCTCAAAAATACCTTCAAAGTGACAATATTCTGAAAGTTGAACTTCAATTTCTTCAATTGTTCATAAAACAATGAAAAGAAGACGTGCTAGTTGTGATCCAAGATCAATAGCAAGGCACAACGCTAGGAGACTAATATGTAAAGAGTCCATCTAATAAAAGAAACAAGTGGAAATATCATTCCTCTTGTTTAAGGTAGTCAATGTCCTTCTCTCGATTAAGAGCCTCAACCTCCTATTACGAATCATGAACAACGTTTTCAACTATACTTTGGACTAACACTCTTGACAAGGACCATTTTACTTTCCTTTGGGACATAGTTCAACTCGATGAAGTCAAGTTCTTTAAGAGGAGGAAAATAACACAAGATGAACAAAATAAAATGTCAATATTGTTGTTGTAACTGTTGTTGAATGAAATATAACATTTGGTTTTTAATTTCCCCCCTTTGTGCTCTTCTTCTTACATTTTTCAATGTCTAGTTCTACTACATCAAACCAAGGAATAAAAATTCACAAAAATTTGATGAAATTTGACTAATTATTTCAAGTTTTTTGGCTACCAAACCAGAGTCTAATCACAAAAGAAAATTTACAAAAACTCGACAAAAACTTTGAAGATTTCAGTGAAATTTGTGAAAACTTTGAAGATTTCGGCAAAATTTGTAAAAACTTTAAAGGCTTCGACAAAATTAATGAAAACCAAAAGTTTTAGTAAATTTCAATGAAATTCATAGAATATTATTAATGTTGAAATACATGTGCGATATGCATTAAATATCATTAATGTTGAAATACATGTTTAAAATCATTATATTTATATTTTTATATGTAAAATGTATCAATTTATGTTTATTTTCATCATTTTTAATAGACATTGAGCATATTTTAGCATTCACATTTCTTGAACTCTTCAAATTAATTTTAATTTTCAAATGTCGAAGTTTGAGATGAAATCAAATTTTCGTTCTCTGCATATGAGTGTAAATCCAAATAAATAAGAAATCATACACCAAATGAACATTGAACCTTGTTGGCTATCTTCAAAATAACCTCACTATCCATGTTGATGCATGACCCAAAAACCTGAATCCATATCAATTTTCCCAACTAATTGGAAACAAAATCTCCTTAATTAGTATTATCAAAATTGCACATTGCAAAAGCCACTATTAGTTCAACCTATTGTACCCTCCACTCAAAACTCTAGCAAGAGGGTATGAGCACAGCTTTATTGCTATGAATTCAAATAGAAAACCATTTCAAGGACAACCTCCTTGATATTAGCCAAATATTCCGTGATCATCTCGCCTAGAGTTTTCGCAATCCAATTAGGATACTACTATTATTGCGATATCATGTTTCCTTTTGCTATTATGAAACTATTCTACAATAGAATTATTTCCATCTAAGAAACTATCTATTTCTATTATTATAAAATTAATAAACTAGAGCATACTTATGCCTAAAAATCCTCGTTTATTATAAGCTTAAGGGCACTTGATTTCTTCCAATCTTTACTGTTCTCTATAGAAAGATTTCTATAGTAATAAAGAGATTTTTTTCTTCAACTTTTTCTTCAAATCTAGGTCGTTTCTTATCTTTACCATTAACTCATTCGATTGTTCCTTACTGGTCAAAAATTGCATTAACAACTGCACCGTCTATGGGACGATGCTTGTTTCTTAATCTTCCATTTTTTTCAATTCAATTTAAAAACCTTGCCATGGCCACAATAACGAATTTTTGACTATATTTTCAAAATGTTGAGCAATCATTCATTGGCTTATGAGGACGACGATGGTTGGAAATCGTCAGAAACTAAACTTGTCATCATGGCTAGGGTCTTGACAACAATTGGTTTTCAATTGTAAGGTATAATCAAAACCCTACTCGATGACCAGGGATCTAAGAATGAGAACCATTTGATCAATTTGAAGAGTATTGTGTTGGATGTTGCATTGTGTTGTCATATATTGCTAGATCTGGTAGTGTGTTGCTGGTGTGGGAGAAGATTCTAACCACAGCTGCCGAAAAGCAAAATCCATAGAGAGTTCAGAGATGTGTGCTAACATTTTTCTTTTTTTATGCTGATAATGGAGGCTTCTCTTTTTATTCTCTCTACTTGGTTTCCCAATGCCATTGGAGATGTGCTCATGCCATTTATAATGGTTCTTAGCTTTACTTGTGTGAGATATCAAAGCTTCAAAAAGCATTGCAAAGATATAGAACGAGAAGATTTTTAATGGATATTCCCTCTTTTTCGTCATTATATCCCTCATTATAACATGTGCACATTCTCTATGAGAGAAACTTCGTCCATCAAGCGAAAAGTGATCAAAGAACACGTCGATCTCTTTCACGTCCTCTTTCAAAAGATATCAAAGGAATGCCACTCAACAATCCTTATTCCGTCATAGTAATAACCCTTCTAATTCATCTCACCACAGCCAATCATTCGTACCAGTCTTCTTGTTATTCAACTAAGTCATCTTCTCTAACCATGTGAACATCTGCAATGGCAACATACTACATGGTGTCGGACTCGTGTGGCATCGTCACCGAAGCATGCAAGTATGGAGTCTAATGAAGAGAGGGTTTAGTATGGCGAAGGTAGGTGTGAGCACGACAATGTTCAAGTGCAAACAGATCCATGATGCTTGCTTTAAGTTTAGATTCATTGCAACATCAAATAATACATTCCGAGGACTTCAATTACGATGATGGCAACAAACTTTTGCCCACCAAACTACGAGCTCTCGTCGAAGGACAACGACCACAGTAGCCCTCTGACCAAGAATTTCATTCGACCAATCAAAGCGTTCGAGAATATCGCCATTTGGAAAGCTTCTAATATGCTTGTTTTGTATCGCAAGTTTCTCACATGGGCCTTACTTGGGAACAACAACACTTTGCTCCTTAATTTTGATTCTTGCTCTCTCTGGTAAAGCTTGTGTTTTCACTACTACTTCTCAAGTTGAGCATGAGGCTTCTATTTTACCAACAAGACAAAAGCTCCACTTAAAGACATCATGGGGATGATTGTTCTTTGTCTTTGCCCTCAATCACGATTAATGGTGAGAAAAGGAGCAAATATTTTGTTATCACACCGCTCCAAACTCATCTCTACTTCTTTTTCAGTACCTTCAAGCCCATCTCCTATGCATCACACCCTCTCCAAATTCATGATGGAAGAAAACGGGGAGATAGACAAAGCAATGATCCAAACATGGGATCTAGAGATTGCTAATTACGCCAAAGTCAGCTCCTTTTCTCTAATAATCACTCAAAAGCAATGGGATTCATCAATGCGTGAAAAACCTCTAGAGAACGATGCATTTCATCATCTCTAAGCATTCAAAGTCTTGAAAAACTCATTCACACTCCAAATCTTATGCAAGTGGCCATGAAAAGGCTGGAGAAAGAGTTCTAGCAAATCTTCTCTGAGAAACAATCATCTCGATCCATAATCGATTTTTCGCTCCTCGCATGCATCTAAGAGATTGAGGTTGAGTTTTTCTGATTAAGAAGACGAAACCAAATCAAAAAATCCATTGCTAGCAATTCAATCTCCAAGGTTGAGCACGTTTCAATGCTTGCAATGTTAGAACTCATAAATATTGCATTGTACATGATTTTGTTGAGAAACAGTAAGAATTATGTGAAATTTACAAGATCAAGATCATCATAAAGTCTACTATTGATGAAAGTTTGTATAAACTAAGAGTTGAATGATCAAACTTACATAAAAAAAATTATAAAAATAAAGAAGAAGGGGGCAGGCAAGAAGAGGAGGGAGGGGGGATTGGGGGTGGGTGCAAGACAAAGAATTTTGGTTAGGTGTTGTGAAGATTGTGTCAAGACAATCTTCTCTGGGGAAAGAATTCTCCGCGACTTTGTATTTCTCCAAGCCTAACTCAATCAAATATCAAGAAAAGGCATGATGTCTATGATCCAACTTCCTACTACGACATGAGGTCGCTAGAAAAGATGTTTCACATGGTAAATCTATGCAACTACAAAGCCCTCATTAGCGTTTCTACTTCCGTTATACCTTGGGGTCCAAGTAAAGCCATCTGCTCAGAATATCGTCAGAAAGAAGATAAACCAAATCAAGATTACCCTAGGGTTCGAGCAAAACCATCTACTTGAATTATCACCAACAAGAAGATCAATAAGATCTAAAGTATCTTGGGGTCCTAGCAAAACCATTTGCTCAAGTTATTGCCAAGAAGAAGGCTTAGAAAAGCCTATATTACCCCAGGGCCCGAACAGAACCATTTGCTCAAATTATCGCTAAGAAGAAGGTGTTGTGCCTAGATTGCAAAAGCAATTAAGTTAACTAAATCTATACTCAACACTTCAAAAGTGAAAATCAACAAAATTGTTGCTCGATACTTCGAAAGTAAAAATTGACAAAATTGGTCAAGTGTATGGAACTCCCTTGGGATGAACAACAACAATGGAGCTTATTAAACTACTCAGCTCGACCAAATCCGAACTAGACTCGTGGGGTATCTCCCCACTCAGAGTGTGTTAACCAATAATTCGAATCTTAGGTGAATCAAAAAGTCCACAGTCTCCATTCAAAGCCAATGACATGGGGGGTGAACGCTTACCCTCTGCTTGGAACTCCAACAAGAGGGTTTGACCACACATTTTTTGCTATATATCTAAATAGGCTTGAATCAAGACCATTTCAAGGATGACCTCCTTGATCTCAGCCAAAGATTTGGTGACCGACTCGCCTACCAAGAGTTTGTCCAATCCAATTAGGATATTACCATTATTGCGATATTTTGCTTTCTTTTTCTATTAGGAAACTATTCTACAATAGAATTCTTTCCGTCTAAGAAACTATATATTTGTATTATAATGAGATTAGGAAACTACACCTATAAATATTCATGTATTGTAAGCCTAAGGGCACTCCACTTCTTCCAATCTTTATTGTTCTCTACAAAAATATTTCTATAATAATAAAGAGGGTTTTTTTTTTCATTTTTTCCTCAAATCTGGCGCTGCTTCTTATCTTTGCCATTATCTCATTCAATTGTCATTGTTGGTCAAAAATTGCATCAACACAACCTATGAAGAAAATATATCAAATTCATTTTGGCTCATTTAAGGATAATTCAAACAAAAGCATCAGAACAAAACAAATATGGATGCAAACAATGCAAAATGATTTGTCTAGCACCACATACTCAATCATCTAGCAACAAAATGGTTCTAGACAGCAGAAAAAGAATTACTTTTGTTCCAAACTAGCAAAAAGACAGAAAATATTGAACACATGAACTAATAGAGCATAAGTTCTATAACACTTATCCAAAAACTAGAAGTCTAGAATCAATAATGAATTGAAAATTTTTTTTAAAAAAAATGAATGCATTAAATACCATTACCAATTTAGCAAAGGAACAAATGAACAAAAAGAAGCAAACATAAGCCCACTTACTTTTCACAAGCGCCCTTCCTATATTTATCAGCTTGATAAATTTTTGCTCCTCTATCATACCAGGCCTTAGTGTAATTCGGGTCTGATTTCCATTTCCTTTGATGTTTCAAACTCTACTCATGAAAATGAAGAAAATGCTCAATTTAAGAATGTAACAAAGAATTGCAAATAAATTATGAGAGAAGACGCTCTTACAGGTCTCTCTGCATTGAGATACCAAGGTGCAGATGACATATATTGAGGAATATGAGGGTTAATTTCTTTTCCATCTTCATCAACTTCAGCAGGCGCAAGCCCAGCTTTACGTGCTTCTTCTAGTTCTATTTGTTTCCGATGGTCCTCCCTGGACTTAAATGCGACTGCAAACATTTAAAAGAAACATTAACATCTGCAAAAATAATTGGCCCAGATGACAAACATCTCCACTAGCATACTTAAGAAAACAATTGTTATATCGTATATACTCAATGAAGATCAAATAAGAAACTTGATTTTCTCATAATAACCATAATATTGATACTACAGAAGAGAACATGCATAACTAACTAGAACTAACTGAACCAACACAAACTCTGAAAAGCCCCTCTTCAACAATAGTTACAAACATCATAGCAAAAACAAAAAGGAAAAGTAAAAAAGAAAGAAAGAAAGAAAGAAACTGTTCTGCAAAGGAATTCTTTGGTTGGCTTTAGATGGCATTCAACAAAAGGGGGCAACGCAAATTAACAAGAGATGGGAGGACATTCACTAACAATAATACCAGGGATTTTAACATTTAAACAAAACTAAAGATAAAGTTATAACAACCACCAAAAACTATAAAACCATTATCTCCAGAAAAATCCCAACTTCTCTCTCTTCACAAACTAGAAAGTAAAATCTAGAAACAGTTTCTGAGTTTCTCAAAAAGGGTCCAACCAAATAGATCTTCAGGGAAACTTGGATTTAGAAGCTGAAAATAGTTTTCCGAATTACATACCATACTAGCGCTACGAAACTCTAAAACACTAATTCAGCCCAATATAACAGCAATAAATAAATAATCTACAATTAAATTCTTAACTAAGTTACATAATCAGAATCTGAAATCGCACCTGATGCAGTGGCCATGTTGAAGAAAGACTGCAGTCAGATTCCAGACACGACGAAGCTTAAATCTCCGAGCTTGGGAATAGAAAACTGGAAGAAAAGTTAAAATTAAATTATTTTAACAGTGAATACTACATAATATCATCCGACGAAATTCTTAGGAAAACAGTTTTCAAGTTTTTTGTTCAGAACAAGAACTGAGAATTCGACAAAACTCGCAAAATTTCGCGGAGTTTTTTTTTTTTTCCGGTTCTTCACGGTACCCATATCCAAAGTACAGCAAAAAGAGAACTGCAGGAATTCTGCGAAATTTTCTTAAAAACTCGAAAAAATATGAAAGAAATAGAAAAACTCACCCGGAAAACAACAGCTTTTTTGAATAAGCAAAAAGAAGCAAAAAACTCACCAAAGTCTGTCGAGTTTATGAATTCGAAAATCAATTCAATTGATTAGTAGAGCAATAAAAGAAGGAAGCACGGAATTAAAGAGTTTTTAAGAAACAATGATGAAAAATTGCAGGCCGAGAACCCTTACCGTTGGCCCGGACCTAAGGACGGGTAAGCGCGTTGGCGGTGAAACTGCGAAAGAGGGATATATATATATATATATATATATTTATGTGGATATATATTACTTTGATAAATTATGAAATTCACGAAAAAATAAAAACAATTAATAGAAATATTAAAAAATTGACAAAATATTTTATTTCAAATACAAATAAACATAGACTAACAAGGAAATTAAAAAAAAAAAAAAAACTCTTTATGTTATAAAAGAATACTAAAAATTGAAGAACTCAAAAAAAAAAAAAAGACAAAAACACTAGAGATGAAAGTCTTTTGAAAAATTATTATGTGTTGGATATTTTCTTATTCACTATTTATAAAGGTACAAAGTATAATAGTTTAATGAAAAAAAATATATATGATAGTAAATAAGAATAAATTATAGAATATGGATGATTATTCGTTTGTCGTTAAGGAATGAAAAATATGTACAAATCATCAGAGTTTTGGACAGTTACTATTTTATTGTTATAAGCTTCTAATTGGATGTTTGTACTATAAGAAATATGCCTCGAAAAAACTTAATTAAGAAAAAATCCAATGAGAAAAAAAGTTAACGAAGAAAAGAGAATACATTATTTCTTGCTTATTAAAAATTTGTTTAATTAAAAACCTTCGTAGAAAACCCTAATAAGATAGAACCTTAATTAAAGGGAAAAAAAGTGCAGTACTTATATTTACTCCCCGTGTTGATAACATTATTTAAGATTCTAGAGCCAATGCATCTTAATGTAATGAATAAACTTTTCAAATGCTCTAATTAGTAATTCATAAGTAAACATATATGTTAAATTATCACTTGAACGAATTTGTTAAACTTGAATATCATCATTCATTTGAGATCATATATGAAGAAGAATTTTGGCAAAATATATTTTACATTATCTCCTTTTACGTATCATCCTTTTAATTGTGTGATATAATTATCATTATCTTCATATAGTATCATTGGAGTATCATGTAATACCCCAAAATTTTGTCAAATAATTAAAATAAAATAAAATAATTCAAATAAAGTAAACCTTGAGAAAATCATAGAATTTATGGTGGAAGACATGTACAATCAAATATAAGAAGGGGCAGACAAACGAGAATGAAACACATAAAATTAACAACTGAGCAATGTTTTGGTTACCACAGTAATGAAAAACACTATTATGATAGGTGTGTCCCTGCAAATAAAAATCTAGTAAAGACACAGTATTCTAGTTTTCACGAAAATGTTGTAACACCCTAATTTTCAATCGGGCGACGATCCACACGTGAGGTGACAATTGAAGAGGTGATGTCCAAAGTTAGAAAGTGGTGGCCATTATGGTTTGGCTTGGTTATGCGAGAGATTTGAGGAAAATTTAATTACTTTGCGGAGAATGTTTTCAAGAAAGCAATAAATTTATAACCGGTAGCATGACAAGACGATGAACCTAATGTGAGTGGGTAATGTCCTAATGAATTCATGAATTTAAGAAATATGATCTGGTGGTACATGGAAGGATTCTCGAAGTAAGATCGAAATAGCATAGTGGGTCATTGGGAAGACGGACTTATTGACAGCATGAGTTAACTCGACACAAATTTCGAAGACGAAATTTTATTTAAGGGGAGTAGATTGTAACACCCCAAAGTTTCGTGAGCTCGTCACGTCACGAGTGAATAAAAGATAAGACATTATTTTGTGGAACTATGAGATTATAAAATAAGAAAAAATTAAAAGAACAAAAATAAAAGAGATAATAGTTTTAAAATATGCATATTCGAGGGCAATTGATCGAAATCTTAGTCGAATAAAATGTTAGTAGTCTAGATTATCTTATTTTATACACATCTAAGATTATGGTGAATGAGATTTAACATCAAAGTTTTCGTGGTTGATGGAATTTTTGTTGCGAATAAAATTGAAATAAAAAAATTAAAATGAATAAGATACAATAAAAAAAATTAGCATATCGAGGAGTTCAAGGAAAAGCAAGGAGCCCGAATTTAAGATTCAAAGCATTTGTGTGAATAGTTCTAGGTTATTAGAATTTTATTAGGAAATGGACTGAAACTATTTGGCTTATGTGAATGATGTGTGTGGTATGATGAATTATTAATCCATACAAAATTTGTTTATGACATGATTTTGTATTTAGATGTACTCAAATATGGCATACTCGACTAGGAGCATATGCATCTAGATATTATTGCTTACCCATGCATGTTGTCTGTAAGCATAGTTTGGATTATATTCTCCAGTGTATTGTATGACGCCTATTGTGTTTGAGACTTTCTGTAAACAAAAATAAGACGATGGTTTATTAAGAATCTACGTACCAGTACGATTGACGAGCCTGAAGTGGATCGAGGTGGCATCTCCTATATGTCACCACTTGAGATTGTCTAGCTATAAGGCAGATCGTAGGTATTCCCATTCGGAGTTGACTGTGACCGCTCGAAGTCTTTGGGAGACGGTATGAGTCGCAATAAGTATGCTCTCTTAGATTGTGATGTGAGTGTCGATTGATTTTAGATGGTTATTGGAACCCTCTGAGATTGGATTGAATCACACAGAATACCGAGAGACATCTCAACCCTCTTCTGGTCTTATATTTCGACTAAAACAAATGAATGTTTGAACGCCTAATGTTTGAAAGTGCTTGTAATGTTTTGGATTTGGTCTGTATAATGCATGTGATGTATAGGATCGATCCACTGAGCTTTCGAGCTCACTCCCATTTATATTTTTCAGGTACCCCTGGACGTAGAGTATGTTGACTTACGTTAGAAGACTCGCACTCTGATTGGACACCTCATGGGGAGGTTGTCCGGGATAGGTGACTTGGAAATCATATTTTATGTATTTTACTAGATTGTTTTAATGTATTTACATTGGTTTAAATTCGATTGTTTTATCTTTCAATGACTTTCCTTGTGTAACGATTTTGGTTTAAATGAATAGTTTTAAAGGTATTTCGCTGCATTGCTTACGATTTATTCGGTAAAATTATTATGATTTTCTATCTTGCACAGAATAACTCTATGGACATTGACTTGAGAACAAAGGGTTATGAACTTGATTTTGAAGAAAAAGATTTTGATAGAATGAAACTTTTAGGTAGCACCTCGATTTTTATCGGGCGACGATCCACACATGAGGTAACATGTGAACGGAGGTTAGGTCAAAAATTGGGGTGTTACAAATGTATAGCCACTACCACTGTAATTTGAGTAAAATAGGTGCAAAATGATTTTGTAAAGTTTTAAAAACCATTACTTATTAATATTTGTTTGGGAAGCAAGTAAATAAAGTTTAGGAAAGAATGCAACCAAGGAAACCATCCAAAATTTCCTAAACATTGCCAATTCTAACTCTATATAAACCTTGCTTGAGCACCCCATTCTCATCACTCAAGCAAGTACGAATCCTCTTTTTTCCTTGCTCACTTAGCCTTCTCCTAGTACTTTTTTCATTCCCTAGCTATTCCACACAACAATAGTAGTGATAGGAAGAAGAGAAATCCAGAAAGTTGCTTCATAGTAGAAGTTCAAGCCATAAGAACCAGTTTTCGGATGTTCTTGGAGCAACTGGAGGATTCGATGAAGCAAAGAAGGTATAATGACCTTATCTCAGACCCAAATACATGTTTCATGGTCTAGAAGTCGAAGTGTGAGGATGCCTAGGTAGTAGGAGACCAAGGGATGGGGGAAACATGCTTAAAAATTCACTCTGCACACTGATTAATGTGGTAATGATCATAACTACCATGGTAATACCTTTGTTTTCCTCTATTTTTTAGGAATTTCACTCAAACTATTGCGAGAATGTATCTAATTACCATGGTAGTGTATCATATTTTTGAAAATACTCATTGATTATCGTGGTACTATACCTCGGTAATGCAGGCATTATTGAGGCAGTGATCACCATTACCTCGATAGTGGTTTTGCACCCCCTATTTTCACTTTTTCTTTTTGATTATTGCAATAATCTTTTCCTCTATCGGTGTACACAAAATCAAGACCATATTAAGACTCATCTAGGGTGATATTCTTGCATAATTAGAGGCCATATTAGATAGAAATCATTAGGATATGATTCAAAAATGTTAGAAACGCCATGATCATCAAAAGTAAAATGTTGAATCTTAATCTTCAAGGTTGAAGGCTCAAAGGAGGATTGGAATAACGATACCAAGGACATAAAGGAACTAAGGCTTTAAGGTGGAGATGATTCCAATTTTGACTTATTATTTTAAGTCAAACATTGTATGCATGTATGTGTACTTAGTCTAGAATTATACAATGAATAAACATGTTATGCCTTGAATATGCATGCTTAGAATTTATGAATAATGATGCATGAGATAACATGACCTATGCTATAAGAAATGACATGTGTAAGAGTGTTGCTAAATGATTATTGTCATGCTTATAATGCCCACATGTTATACATCTGTTTAATCCATTATTCATGTTATTTGTCACTAAAAGAAAGATTAGTAAAGATTACAACCATGTAGCGGCACAATGATGAATTTCACCGTGAGTGTTCCAACCCTAACTCGGCATGCTAGTGTTTTAATTTGGAATTGGGCATTTGGATTGACCCCATTTCGTGGATAATAGGTTTGAACATTTGGATTGACTTCACTTCCTAGATCTGGAACACTGAGGTGAATTCCTTTTGGTTCTTAACTTTAACTATAAACAAGTAACTGTTTAAATCACCTAATCTATGGAATTGTTTGATATGTATGTTTTATTTAATTGAAATAATGATTTAAATATTTGGAATGATCTACTGAGTTTTTGAGCTCACCGTCCTTTTCCAACATTTCAGGGAACTAATGATTAGAGGCTACGTGGACAATAGAGATTATTCCCAAAGTCCTATTTTCTAGTTTTGTCTCAAACAGACATGTTGGCCTTAGTTTTCCTTGTCAGTTTAAAGATGTTTTATTAAATAACTTCAAAGGTCCTTGTGCCCCTTGAATATTGAATTTAATTTTTTTAATTAATGAAATTATTTTATTTCATATAAAGATTTCAAAATGTTTTGTGTGAAACCTATATGAATTGATATGTCATGAGAAGTCTCATGGAGTTGGGACAGTGAAAAGAGAAAAGAAAGAGATAAAGTGATGCACCACCTCTCGGGTGGCCATAAATAATGTTCGCACGTGACAATAATGTGCTTGGTTTTATTGATGACTTGAGGGCATTATGGTAATATCACTCTCTGAGCCTGAAATGAGATGGCATGGGTCATGAGGGAGAGGTGGGGTGTTACAAAGATGGTATCAAAGCTTAGGCTATAGTTTCCTAGGAAAGATGTTTAGTTTGATACTAAAGGCGGTATTAGAGCATTAGGTATTAGATATATTGGGCGAGATGTTTACTTAGATGCCAAAGGTAGTGTCAAAGGCGAGTTAGAACTATAAGTTATGCCCTACCTCCTATTTTTGGATTGAATTTTTTTTTTGGAATAACAAGGTATGTTTTCAATATATATATATATATATGTGTGTGTGTGTGTGTGTGTGTGTGTGTGTGTGTGTGT
>JAJIYU010003323.1:0-27145 GCA_030144865.1 Tinospora cordifolia
TGTGTGTGTGTGTGTGTGTGTGTGTGTGTGTTTATATTTAAATATATACATATATGTGTTTTAAACTCAAATTTCGATTATTATGTCATTAAAATTTTTGGTATTACAATTATTATGTCACTAAAATTTCAGGTATTACAACAGGCTCCCCATGCAAAAGAATTAAAAAGGATTCAACAAGATGATTCCAGTCTTTCTAATTAACCTTTAGAATGTCATAAAACGTCGTAGGCCTTTTTCGAAATTCACCACACAGTTCCTGAAATGGAAACAAGCAAATCAGTTTAGGTGACTCAAAGCTCTAATTTGTAATAGAAGTTCAACCTCCAGGAGAACAAGCCAAAACATTATGTTTATTCTGTTCATTTGGAGGTAGAAATAAATCACACAAAAATTATCTTTTTTTTCATCATCCTCCACCTTTATCGAGGTTAAAAGTAAAGTACACAAGTATCACCATGCCATGCATATCTACTGAGCAAGACAAAAACAAGTACCTTAACTGTGGAAGCCAAGCGTAAAATTGTAGCTTCTGCCCATGGTCGTCTTATTAGTTGCAAACCTATTGGAAGACCTTGTTTATCATGACCAACCTGAAAATGGAACTCAATGGAGAAAGGAAGAGATCAGTAGAAAAAGGTGGATGATTCAGGTTGGAAAAACCAAGATGCAGAATGGTTATCACAATTAAAGAGGTCTGAACGCAAACTTGGGTAACTCAAGTAATTGTTAGCCCGGTGATTGTTAGGACAAATCTAGTATGTCATGAGTTCAAATTAAGTATTTAACCCCAAAATTTCATTTCAGATAATAAGATTGTTTGATATCTCATGGCAGCTGCAATACCTGAACTCTAAACTAGTCTCATTACTACAAAGGGTTTAGCGAGGATTAGGGCTTCGTAGTTGAGGTCGGGTTGGGGTTGTTGTTGGGTCAAAGACCAAAGGGAAAAGAGGATGAGGTGTTTATCATAGAAGATGACCCAAGAATTAATATTGAGGAAATATTGTTGATGTGAGTAGAAAGGAAATTTACTTTCTAATTTTTTTATTGACCAAACTTGTAATGGAAATTTATCATTTTAGGAAAAAAAACATTTAAGCAGGGAAATTGCTGCATGGCATAGTTTGGTTAGCATATATGTATATAAAGACATTTTACCCACAGGGACAGAAATTGCAGGGAGCCCAATTAGATTTGCAGCTGTTATAAACTGCATGAGAGCGCCTAAAATCAATGACCAAACAAATGAGTAAGAGACAAGAAAGCCACTGTATTAATATGCTCATGTAACTTCATTTAAAAAGAAACAACAAATGGTCAATTTGAAAGAACACCTTGCATGGCAAAAGCACGAATGGACAGAAATAATTGAATTCACATGAACATCATGTGTAATGTAAGCCTCGAACAATTGAAAGAACAAGAAAAAGAAGAGGAACCTTCTCCTTGACATAAGTATTATACTATTAACCATGTAAAAAAAACTTTGAAAATTGTTTGCTATATATTATTCCCCACCTGCAACTGCAAGTAACCACCAAGCAATCAACCTGTCCAGCTAGAAATGATACTCCTTAGTTGATGCCTTTCATGTAGGTAATTAAGTAATACCCTATGTCATCTTAAGTGTCCGAGGAAGTACATGTAAATTTGAGTTCAGAATTTGGAGCTACAAAAAGGATTGGATCAATGATTCACTCAATGTATCTTCATCTGTTTTCTTTTTCTTTTTATTGGGTAATGCCTGTTGGTGGTGATAAGTTGATGAACATTATTAGGCATCTACCTCTAATTAAGCATTTTAAAGTAGAATAGAAGCTCTTGTTTTGTGAGAGGTCTGTTAGGTCTCATCTCTTTGTTGGCATTTGCATGTTCATAGTTTGCATATTTGGTTTTTATATGACTTAGATTTGAGTCTCTTACTTGTGATGAATTGACATGGGTCATTAGGTCCCCGCCTTGACAACTTGTAGCTATTTGGCAAGTGGTTTCCACCAAAATAATACCAAGTTTAATTAGTGAGAAGTAATAAGAACAAAACAAATTATACAGGTTGGCATATTTAACTAAAACATTGTCAAAGAGCACTCCATTCAAATGACTTGAATCAGTAAATATCAATAGCTAAGTCAGCCTCGTGACCATGCATCTAGCAAAAGCTAGGCCAAAATATACAAAATAAAAAGTAATGGTTATGACTGGAAGCACATATTAAGATTCGTTGAATGCATTATCAGCAACAGAAAAAAACATTGTATTTTTAAGATAAAATCAGACAGCAAAGATTCCTACAGGCTGTGCTAGAAATGACTCACCAGAAACTTGTAAATTTGACTCCCCATCCTTAAGAGAGTTTGAAGATATCATAGGCGTCGTCATACTGTTATAAAAAAGTGAGTTTACACATTATTTTACATTCATAGCAGGAAAATGACATATATCACTAATCTTATCAAAGCAGAAAAACATGAAGGGGCATTAAATGCTGCTGAATAAGAAAAATGGATTCAATCACAGACATGTATTAACTTAGCACCCTGCACAAAGGAAACTCTATAAGTGGACATCCACTGAAAGGGAATCACCACATCCAAAAATAATAACAATATAAAAATCTAAGTTTTGCACCCAAAGAAGAGCCCTTGAATGTGCCTTAAAATGGAAGACAGTTACCCAGTTGTTGGAGTTACTATGATATCAACTTTCTTGAAAATCTCCATGTGGTAATACATTATCCTTCTCCTGCACATAATCAGCATAAGCTAACTAAAGCCTAAAGATAGATAAAAGATCCCAATAATCATTATAACAGTTTTCTGCATCAGTAAATGTTAGATAGAGTTACATAGAGATGCAGTCAGCAATCAAGCATGTATAGTGTACAAATTCCCATTATCCTACGTTAACAACAAGAGACAAAAAGTCAACTAGTATGAAATGGAGCTTATAGAAAGGAGAATATGAATGATGAATGCAAACTTGTTAAGTTCACGTTTCAAACACCATGTGGCTGGCAGCTCCCTACTACAAACATAGTAGTGATGATATATAACTTTTATATGTTGAGAAACATATTATATGTCAAATAAATTACCACAATAACAATCATCATTCTGTCCCACAAAGTGGCCAATGACGTTGTTTGTTGCGCTGCAAGTGCACCCTAGTATATTGCTGCAATGGAGGCTGCGTAGGAGGATGTCTCATTAGTGCTTCTAAATTCTCCTCGGCGTTGCCTATTCCCTCGTTTGCCCCTTCTTAACCAATTACGTTCATCCGCACAAACAACAGGAGACAAACTCTCATCACCCAATACATGCTCAGCCTAAAATGTACCACCAGATGGATCATGATCCACAGACGTACTTGGGTACACCAACGTGTCTTCGTGTGGTGTCATGGTGAATGAATGTAAAGGAATAACATCGGTACTAGGAGTAGCTGCATCATAGGTTGTTGGTGTATGCTCTCTGCCTCCCCCTTGTATCATGTACTCTGCATGCATTGATTCCAAGGCAGACTTGGCAACCCGCTCAATCTCTTGCATAGAAGAATCATCTCAATTTTGACTAAGTAAGTGTACTTGAGCTAATTGGCTAGCCTGTATTTATAAAAAAAAAGAACAAAAAAGTTAAGTACTTGACATAAAATCAAAGTATGAATAGATAATTAAATAAAGATATTCTCACCAAAAAATGGAAAGTAGTTCCATTAATCGTCATAAACCTTCGTGTTACCGTTCGGTACCATACCATGTATGGGTCATAGTAACTACTTTATCCGCACTTTGGTATGCTACTTTATACGCAATGGTATAAAATTATAACACCTACAGACTACTTTAAAGTAGTTTGTTTTGTTGAATTGATGTGTTGCTATTTCCAGTAGACAAATATATTTGACTTAATTAGGTCACTGATATAGCTACCCATGGAATTTGTGCTAGTCCAACTTAGCTACAACTAATTATATAGTTTTTGTTATAAATAACATAAAAAAGCGTTCTCCTTCTTTGCATGCAATAGATCAAATAGCTAAAATTTTCACTCCATAATAACTTTTTACTTCGTCAATTTGTCCTTCTATTTTTACTAAAATTGATTTAATATATTCAGTTTTAGCATTTACCCAAGGTGTGAAATTTCTTCACCATGACTTTATTTGTGAAATATCATCTTTAATATGATTTCAGTCAATTAAGTCCTAACTAACTTATAGCAAATAGCATTATGTATGCATATAATTAATAGATCTTAAATACCCAAAATTCTCACTCCATTGTAACTTTTAACTTCGTCAATTTTTACTTCCATTTCCACTAAGATTCATTTATTGTATTTAATTAGTCTTATCATTTACTGGCATACTTATTATTATATCAGTAACAAATAACATGTACAACAAAATATCTTCTTTATGTTTAGTCAATTCATACCTAACTAAAATTTTATTAGCTTACTGTAAAGTTATGTAATTAAAATTTCATTAACTTCTCATACTATGTATTGACTTTACCATGTTTCATGCCTTGTCATGCATATGGAAATGGCTGGCTTTTCTTAAAATAATAAAATACCATATAAAGAATTTTTTTCTTGTTTGACATTACAGTTTCAACTTGTACTCTCTGTTATTCATTACTCTTAAGAAGGTGAGAAGTTATTTATAGGTTGTTATAATTCAATTTATGTGCAATTCATCCATGAGATTTAGATTAATTTTTTGTGATATCTTTGATCTTTCAGCTATATATTTTCTGTTAACTGATTGTCAGAACCTGGTGATTGACACTGTATGATAGACTGGATCAGAAAAAAGCAATTGCAACATAGTGCACATCTCATCTCAATGTTTTGGTGTTGCTGGTTTTATTTTTTATTTTTAACCACTGGCAACTTTTCTAGATGTTTTTTTTATCTGTTATTTGAATTATTCTTCGAAAATCTTCAATATAAAGGTTTAAAATATTCTAAATCTGATAGTAAAAAATTAAATCAAAACACAAATATGGAAACTACTGACAAAGATTTTCTTAAGATGGTGAAAGCTCTCAAACACAAGAAACCTCCAAGCCACCTTTTACTCTAGGTTCTGAGCAAATACCTGAACCAATGATTCAGAGATTTCTCAGAAAAAAATTAAAAACTTAACTAATTACATAATCCTTGAAGTACTCGAAGTCTCAAAACTATCACCTATTTTGGAATTTCCAAGACAAGCAGCGACTACTTGTTAATAAGAGCTTTGAGGATTTAAGCTTTCCTAGAATTTACAATCAGACAAGTCTCTAGTTGTGGCTAGTATATACTACTACAAATATACTTGGTAGGATGGTGTAGAAAGGTAAATTTTTACTTACAAGTTCTTCAACTATAAAATAATATACACTATTATTAATTTGCAAAGTTTCTTAGGTCGTGAGTTTGAAATAAAACATGACCAAATTATACTTTTCATTTTTCTAGCTACAACATATATTCTCAACTTCATTAGAATGGCCACTTTCAATTATTATAAATGTAAATGGAAAATTAAGAAAAATGGACCCAACAACTCATAACAATTTCAATCCTAGCCAAGGTGCCATTATTCATGTAATTAAAGTGCGAGATTCAGAATTTGCATCAAGCTCCTCCTTCACTCAATTCAGTTCTCTTTTCTGAGATTATAGGCATCCAATCTCATTAATCAACTCCAAACAATCCTCACAGAAATGCCCATCTTAATAACAACAACAACAACAACAACAACAACAATAATAATAATAATAATAATAATAATAATAATAATAATAATAATAATAATAATAATAATAATAACAATAACAATAATAATAATAATAATAATAATAATAACAAGAATAATAATAACAAGAATAATAATCTGTAACTTCATTTTATTTATTTTATTTTTTAGAAGTCCTTTTTCTTGCTTGCAATTGGGGCTTACTTTACCAGCAGTGAAAGAAGCACAAAGGGAACTAAAAGAATGGATTTCCCACCTAAAACCAGAAAAAATCCTAAGAGCAATTAAAGAGTGCTAGAATTTAGATAGAAGAGATGTGCCACCTCAGAAAACAAAAATTGGGAATGGAACTTTTACTAGCCTCATACAGCCACAGAGTTTAAGCTAATTTGAGGAGGGTCCATCCACACCAAATCCAAGGAAAATATTTAGAATTTTGACTGAAATACTATGTGCGAAGTGAATGCGAGAATCATTGGACTTCTTATCTAGTTAACCTAAAATGGTCTTCACTTGTAAACTATATTTATTATAATTTTCTTATGGTTTACTGTTAATTAAAATGTTGAAAGCTATTATTATGGTTTACTGTTTAAACCTTTATTGAAACAATATTGTCTACTAAAAATTTGAATTTCATAAAGTAAAAATCATTTATTTGATGGAAGCAAATGGAAAGAAGTAAGAGAGTACTTGCATGTCTACATTCAAATTGAAATCCATAACACGTAGTAGAGGATGGATCAATCTGTTGTTTTTCTAATACTGCATTCAAACCATTTCAGTTGTATGTTTGTTTTTGTTTTGATATATTTAAAAGGAAAATGTTAATGAAATACTCAAGATTAGATTGATTAACTAATGTTTTAAATTTTTTTTTCCACCCATATTGTCAACAATGAAATTAGAATGCTAAGAACTCAGAAAGCAATCTGGCAATCAATGCTTCCGAAAATCATTTGAGTTTGCTTCGTCATTCATGACTATTGAGAATAGGAACATTACACCAGACAACACCAAAAGCAGACACATTTCATTACAACAAGCAGCCAACCACATTTCATTACAACAAACAACCAAGCACATTTCACCAAGACAATGCTATCATCAGATTTCAAATAGTAAAACCACACCAATACAGGGGTATCGAAAACAGGAACTATGAAGCATGTTACTTACCTTTGCCAGTGAACAACCACGTCGGGAAGGGTTTTCGATTCACTACTGCTATTTATCCTTTTACTATCTAGGGCACCCAAAATCACGCACTGTTGAGTTTTCCGATGATGTTCCACATTGGAGATAGCTCGTCGGAGCAAAAAACTGGAAATCCACACTGCAGTCAACACACACACTCGCTCTTCTTCTTTCCTCCCGTACGCAGCCAAAACGCAATCCGCAGGGTCTCAGCTACGACATTCACTAACGGAGATCATCTGCACGGTGACCATCCTCACCGGAATCACCTCGTCAGAGCAAAACAATCGGATTATTTGGAAACCAGTCGGCCTTCTTACTGTTACGCAGTGAAACGCGCATACGCAGTAAAAAAGGGGTAGTAAAAAATGAACAGTAAAAAAACCAACATGACACGTTTGGCTTTGGTTATTTATAGGTTCGCAAAAAGCGTCTTTGTAAAAGACGCTTTGAGAGTATGTGCTGAAAGCGTCTTTGCTTTCAGAACATTCTCAAGTGTGCTGAAAGCGTCTTTTAGAAAGATGCTTTCAGAGAATTCCCAACCTACTGAAAGTGTTTTTTCGAAAGATGCTTTCAGTAGGGAAACGTCTTTACCAAAGACGCTTCCATGATGAACATTTTTTCCAGCCATTTTTGTCCTACGTGGCAATCAGAATCCATGTGTATGTCCACGTGGACATCTATGTGTCTTTGCACTGTAGATAGATGGGTATATTGGGTATAACTTTTTGGAATTAGATATTTTTAAATTAATTTTAAAAAATTAAGATAATCAAGAAAAAAAAATCCCAAGAACGAGATGCAAAACCCTAGCTCACTCCTCTAGAAAATAGCAGCGTCGTATAAGAAAGAAAATCTCAAACCCTAGGGACAGGGTTCATAGAGTTTTCTTTTGGTTCTTGCCCAAAAGCTTAGAGACCGAGCTTTCATCATTTTTATTTTTTTTTTCATTTCTTGTTGATTTCTTTTTTTCGCAAGTCTTGCGCCATCGTACCCATGCGAGCATTATATATTTTTATTTGCTTATTTTCTTAGATTTATATTTTTGCCCCTGAAGCGACGTGTACGCTTTTAAAAGTTTTGAGGTATTACATCGACCTTATTTAGTTGACGGTAATCGATACATAATCTTAGATTGTCATCTTTCTTTTTGACAAATTGAACATGAGCTTCCCATGGGGAAATGAAGCCCTTTTCCAATAGATCTTCCAATTGAAACTTTAACTCTTGCAATTCCTTCAATGCCAACAATATGGGTAATCAAAATTGGTTATGTATAAGGAACCAATTCAATGATGAAATCAATATTCCTTTTAGGGAGTAATCTGAGTAAACCATCGAAGAACATGTCAAGAAAGTCTAACAGTATTGGAATGTCTTGCAACTTTGTTTCACTAGGCCTTGCTTCGATAGATATTAATTTGGCCAAGGCACCCAATTCATTATTTGTACCTATTCTTTCCCAGGTACTAGATTTATCCGATGTTTCTCCCTGAAACTCAAAAGTTGGGTGGCCAAGAATTTGAAAGACTACCTTCTTAGTAAAGTAGTCCACATGTGCATTATACACGACTAACCAATTCATACCCAAAATCACATTAAACTCTAAACATTCAAATACTATAAAATCAATAAGCATTTCAAAGTCTCCAAGTCAAAGTTTATATCACTTGCATATCATATTAGGGTATATTCATTCTCCCGACCTCGTGCTCAACATAAGCCAAGTTCTTTCCCTAACTTGTATGAGGCCTAATCTATCCACAACATTTCTTGAAATAAAAGATAAAGTAGTTTTAGCGTTAGTTGACACATAAACAAGCTTATCATTAACATAAAGTGTACCTTCCACAAAGGTCTTGGTGGGCTCAAGGTCTAACTCAATAACTACTTTTGCCTCCTCTTGAACCACCATTTGTTGAGAATGATTGGAATCACATATCTAATGCATAAGGACATTCACATATCTAATGCCCTACCCAACCACATGACCAACAGACACCCAGTTGTCTCTACAATATCCCATTACTCTGAAGCTGCTCAGGCACAGGTGCTTGACTTCTTAAGAATTGACTTCCTTTAACCCAACCTCTACCTCTACCTCTATTGGCCTGAGATGTTTGTATTTGTTCTATTAGTTGTACTTGTCCTTGAGGAGGAGTAGCAATCATCAATACAATATAAAGGTGGTTCATAACAAATGTCCCTTAAAAATAAAGTATTAACACATACATAAGTTATAATCTTAAGGTTAAAAAAGTAAAATAAAACCATAAATGCATTGAAGATATATTATTGACACAAATAATTAGAAATTGTAAAAATTAAAAAGATAAAAGAAATTAGAATTTTAAACATGCTGGAAATTCTAAGTTTTTATATCTATGTCAAACAATAAACCAAATAATTATGCAATATATGCATGATATTGTTGGTTAAAATTCTAAAACTTAAATTAATATTGAAATGGTTAATAAAACTCCTTATGATAGTGTTCAAGAACTAAAGACAATATTGTCCAATTCCATAAAATCACACAACAGTTTACTGTAAATAGTGATAGTGTCCTATAATATTAAAAATTTAAAACATATTGTAAAACTATAAAGATTGAAATCTCAAATGTCAAAAATAATAATGTATTACAAAAGTTATTTTTTATTTAATTTAGATTAATACCTCGATAGATCTTGGTGCGACACAAATCCTGAGATTTTTGAACTTTTGGATAGGTGAAGATGATTTTAAATTTTAAATTATTATTTTGATTTAAATAAATCATTCATGATTGTTTATTAGATTAAAAATGTTACGTTATTAATTGAATGACATGATGATGATTGATAATATGTGAGAATGATTGATAACAGGATTGATTTGTTCTATTATGATGTCCATTAGCACATGATTGATCACTTTTATCTATCAGTTTGATTTGTGAATCATATGTGATATATGTTACATGTAGTTGTGGTTGATAGCATGTTATTTTATTGAAAAGCACTAGGAAAAGATTAATTGAGATTTTTCAACCATGTATCTAGGTGGTGACTAACAATTTGGTATCATCGTGAGTATCCCTAACTCTAGACTCGGCTTTGGCCGATTTGATTTATTTTGAAATTTTAGTTGAATATTGTTGATGAGAAGGACTAATAGTCGAGATATACCTCACTGCGCAGATATGGTCTGGGTAGATCATAGGGGATGCCAAGAAAATTTTTTTTTGGTCTTATCGTCAACCTAAAGACAACAAACTAATTGAAACTCTTAATCTTTGAAAGCATATACCATTTATGTTGTATCTAATTGAAATAATGGTTTGAATATTTGAAAAGATCTACTAGAGACTTTAAGCTCAACCCTCTTTTTGTTCTTTTAATAGTTTAGGTAACCAATAACTTAGAGTAATAGAAGATCATTGAGTAGTATCTCATATTAGGGTTTCTATTATTCAATTGATTTAGCTTGTTAGCTATTATTTTTCTTTCATAAATTAGACCAATCTTTTAATAATTGGTCATTGGGCGTAAGAATGGTTTTAGACTTTGCTTATTAATATGTCCAAAGTTTTTGAATCTTTATGATTGTTTTAAATATCATTTATTTCTCTTTTTTGTAAAATATATTATTTAATAATTTAATGTGGACTCATGGCATGAATTGATCAATTTGGAATATGATCTGATAGCTGAACAAATAGATGTGAAAAATGGTAATAATTTTACCATCTTGAGAGCAAACGAGTCAAATTTATATGACGTAAAACTTGAGAAAATCTTTAGGAAGCCATATGAAGTGAAAATCTCATTTACGATTTTGTAGAGTGATAGTAAGGATGACTGATCTGTTCTATCAACTTTTCCACTATCACCCCCAAAAAATCAAACTCTGTCGTACGTAAAGTGGCCAGAGTACGATTAATAGCTGAATTTGAAATCACTGCTTATATACCTGGTGTTGGCCATAATTCATAAGAATATTCTGTAGTCTTACTAAGAGGAGAAAGGGTTAAGGATTTAACGGTATGAGATATCACATTGTTCGAGGAACCCTAGATACTATCGGAGTAAAAGGTCGTTAATAAGGGCATTCTAGTGTGTTGTAAATTCTTTGATTTTTTGAGAATTCTTGCACTTTCAATGAAAAACTAATCCTGGAGTAAAATGGCTGAAGAACGACATGCCAGGATCAGACTCCAATTTAGCCGAAGCACACTATAAGAAAACCCATTTGGCTAAAGAGCTTTAAGCCATATGGTTACAAATTGAACACTTATGAGAAATGAAGACTGAAGAATAATTTCTTTTGTTTTCTTGTATTCTTAGAGCTCTCTTATTCCATCTTTTGTTTATTCTGTTAAAAAGGAAATAAAAAAAACATGGAGTCTATTATGAATCAAACTAGAACAAATTGAAAAAACAACAATTTCTTCAAGAAAAGGTTAAGAAAACTCAAGAACACTATAGAGAAGAAAGTTTTTCAAGAGAGAATTGTTTTCGTTGTTGATGATTTCTATGAAGCACAAGACTCTTTTATATAGTTTTTTAGAATGGGGGGTTACATCAATCATAATGATGACATTTAAATAATCTCATTAATTTGGACATTATGAGATTTTAGAGGTTACATGATACTAAATATCAAAGGGGTTACAAAGGTATTCAATATTTTATTATTATTATTTATAACACTCCCCCTTTAAATGCCTTTTATATTGGAATATACCTCATTAAAATCTTACTAGATAAAACCCAATGGAAAAAAATCTAGAAAGAAAAAGAGTATATATTCTTATGGAGTCTTATAATATTGTTAGGACTGCCTCGTTAAAAACCTTGCAAGGAAAATCCAGTGGGACAAAACCTTAGCTAAGGAAAAAAGACTATAGTGCACTAATCAATAACTCATTTTTATTCTCTCCCCGTTGATGATATCATTTAAGATCTCGAAGCTGACGCATCCCAATGTTATGAACAAACTTTTCAAATAATGTAGTCAGTAAAGTCTTTGTAAACATATATGTCAAATTGTCACTTGAACAAATTTGTTGAACTTCAATATTACCATTCATTTGAAGATCATGTGTGAAGAGGAACTTTGGCGAAATATATTTTGTTTTATCTCCTTTTATGTATCCTCCTTTTAGTTGTGCGATACAAGCAACATTATCTTCATGTAATATTATTACTGTATCATTTTTCGAAGATAAACCACAAGTCCCTTCAATATGTTGAATCATTGATCTTAACCATACACATTCTCGACTTGCCTCATGAATTGCTAACATTTCAGCATGATTTGATGATGTAGCAACTAATGTTTGTTTGATAGACCTCCAAGCTATAGCAGTACTGCCATATGTGAATACATAGCCTGTCTAGGATCTTGCTTTATGTGGATCAGATAAATATCCTGCATCTGCATAACCAACAAATTGCTCTCGAGATTCATTTGAATAAAATAAATCCAGATCAATTATGCCTCGAAGATATCTAAATACATGTTTAACTTCATTCCAATGTCTTCTTGTATGTGAAAAACTATATCTTGCTAATAAATTTACAGAAAATGCTATATCAGGTCTTGTATTGTTAGCAAGATACATTAATGCACCAATGGCACTGAGATATGGTACTTCAGGACCAAGTAGTTCTTCATCATCTTTTCGAGGCTGAAAAGGATCTTTATTCACATCAAGTGAATGAATAACCATTGGAACACTCAATGGATGAGCTTTATCTATGTAGAATTATTTCAAGATCTTTTATGTATAAGTTGATTAATGAATATAAATTCCACTTGATAAATGTTCAATCAGCAAGCCGAGACAAAACTTAGTTTTACCAAGATCTTTCATTTCAAATTCTTTTTTTAGATAGTCTGCTACTTTTGAAAGTTCTTTAGGACATCAAATAATATTCAATCATCAACATGTACAACAATTATAATAAATGTGGATCCAGTTTTCTTGATGAAAACACATGGACAAATTGAATCATTCTTTAGACAAATACTCACTAAGACGGTTATACCACATTCGTTCGGATTGCTTTAGTCCATACAAAGATCTTTGTAACTTTATTGAATAAATTCTTCGAGAATTTGAGTTAGATGTTGTAGGCATCTGAAATCCTTCTGGGATTTTCATATAAATACCACTATCAAGAGATCTATATAAGTAGGTTGTTACTATATCCATTAGACACATTTCAAGTCTTTCTTGGACTGCTAGACTCATAAGATATCTAAATGTAATTGCATCGATCACATGAGAATATGTTTCCTCATAATCAATACTTGGTCTTTGGGTAAAACCTTGTACAACAAATTGCGCTTTATATCTTACGACTTCATTATTCTCATTTCTTTTTCGCACAAAAATCCATTTATACCCTACAAGGGTCACACCTTCAGGTGTTTGGACTACAGGTCCAAAATCATTTCGTTTTGCTAGTGAATCTAACTCTGCTTGGATTGCGTCTTTCCATTTTTGCCAGTCATGTTTTTTGCGACATTCTTCAATAGATTTAGGTTCAAGATCCTCGCTTTCATTTAAAACATCAAGCGCTACTTTTTATGAAAAGATATCATCGACAACCTTTTCTTTTCAGTTCCATCTCATCCTCGTGGTGACATAACTAATTGAGATTTCTTCATTATTTGCAAGTATATGTACCTCTTATGGGGTTTCATTGTTAGTTATGTCACTGATCTCTTCAGGAGTATCTACCTCCTCCATTTGGACATCCTTATCAGTTGTTCATTTTCTTTTTCGAGGATTTTTATCTTTGGAACCAATTGGTCTACCACACTTCAGGTGCATTTTTGATTCATTTGCAACAAGTTGTCCTTCAGGGACTTCAATATGAGTTGGAGCATTGACAGCTGGAATATGAGATTTAGTCACTCTTTTAAGGTTAATGAATGCATCTGGCAATCTGTTTGCAATATTTTTCAAATGAATTATCCTTTGAACTTCATGTTCACATTACTTTATTCGATGATCAAATTGGGATAATGATGATGAATTCCAATCTACTTCTTTTCCCAACTGTTTATTTTCTCCCCCTAATGTAGGAAAAACTATCTCATCAAAATGATAGTCAGCAAACCATGCTGTAAAAATATTTCCAGTCATTGGTTCAAGATACTTAATTATTGATGGAGAATCATATCCAACATATATACCTAACCTCCTTTGGGGAACCATCTTAGTGTGTTGTGGTGGAACAATCAGAACATATACCGCACATCCAAAAATTCTTAGATGGGAAGTATTGGGCTCCTAACCATAAGTCAATTGCAAAGGGGAGAATTTATGATAATTTGTTGGTCTGATTCATGTAAGAGCTGTTGCATATAAAATAGCATATCCCCATACAAAAACATGAAGTTTTATTCTCATAATCAATGGTCTAGCTATTAATTGGAAGCGCTTAATAAATTATTCTGCTAAACCATTTTGTGTATGAACATAAGCAATAGGATGTTCAACAATAAGCCCAATTGACATGCAATAATCACTGAAAGCTTCAGATATAAACTCACTAGCATTATCAAAACATATTTTCTTAACTGGATAGTCTAGAAATTGAGCTCTTAATCGTATTATTTGAGTAAACAATCTCGTAATCGCCAGATTACGAGTTGATAATAAAGACACGTGTGACCATCTTGTAGATGCATCAATTAAAACCATAGAATATCTAAATGGTCCACACAGTGGGTGAATGAGGCCACATATGTCACATTGTATACGTTTCAAAAATGTAGGAGACTCAATTCCAACCTTAGTTGGCGATGGTCTAATAATAAGCTTTCATTGAGAGCATGCAGCGCATAAGAGTTCACTAAAGTTAAGAATCTTCTAGTTCTTAAGTAAATGTTCATGTGAATTCTCAATGATTTTTCGCATCATTATAGAACCGGGATGTCCTAGCCAGTCATTCCAAATATTAAAAACATTGGCATTAGTAAACTTCTAGTTTACTATAGCACTTATTTCAATTGTTATAATATTCTTTTAGTATAAACCAAAAGAAAAAGCGGGTAATTTTTTCTAATACATGTTTCTTACCCGATACCATACTTGTAATATGAAGGTATTCAATATTTCTTTTATTAATTGTCTCAATATGATATCCATTTTTCCTTATATCTTTGAAACTTAACAAGTTTCTTCGAGACTTAATAGAGAGTAGTGTCTCGTTTACAATAATCTTTGTTTCTTCAGGTAACAATAAATTAGCTCTTTTGGAGCCTTCAATAAGTTTCGCACTACCAGATATTGTGCTAACATTAGCTTTTTGCATAAGCAAATAAGAAAAATATTTTTTATTTGCAAGTATGGTATGCGTCGTTGCACTGTCTATATGATAAATATCTTCATCTTTGGTCTTGATTCCAGCTAAATTTTGATCATGAGTATTTTCTTTATTAAAATAAAATAAATATTCATAAAAATAGTTTATTTTATATATAAATGAGAGAAAAATACACCAAAATAAACACACATTGAAAACTAACATACAAAAGTGATACACATAATAAAAAACAATAATAATAAAATTCAAAAATTCATCTTCCTTTAGTCACATCTTCCTTCTAAGTTTTCAAAAAAATCTGCTACATCCAAATTTGTCATGTTAAGAGAACTTTGGTCAATGTCATCACTTTGAGAAATAAAATTTGTCTCCACATTTTTTCCCTTTTCTTTCAATGATGCTTGATAAAGATCAACAATATGTTTTGACGTACGATAGGTACGGACCAATATACTTTCATACCACATCTGCAGCATACATTTTCAAAATTCTTTGAAACTCTTTTTCCTTTTTCTTCTTTCTTCTCATTATTTTTCATTTCTGGTGGTTGATATTATTTTTGTGATGAGAAGAGTTTCTATAACCACCACGATATGTATGTCAACCTCGACTGCGTCTACAACCATGGCCATGACAATAACTTCTTTGATGTCTAATATTATTTGATGTCACTGCATTCGCTTAAGGGAATGGAGTAGAACAAGTTAGACGAGCTTCATAATTTTTCATTAATAACTCATTATTTTGTTCAACCACAAGAAGACAAAAAATTAGCTCCGAATATTCCTTTCTCTCGATATTGCTACTGCAGGAGCACATTCGAGGCATGAAAAGTGGAGAATTTTTTTTAATATATCATCATCAGTAATCTTTTCTCCACACGATAATAATTGTGAGCTAATTCTAAATACCGTGGAATTATACTCACTCACGCTTTTAAAGTCTTGTAACCGAAGATGCATCCAGTCATAACGAGCCTTTGAAAGAATTACTGTCTTTTGGTGGTTATATCTTTCTTTTAAACATTTTCACAATTTAAGTAGATCTTTTATGGTAAGACACTCAATTTTCAATCCCTTATAGAGATGGTGACGAAGAAAAATCAGTGTCTTTGCACGATTTTGCAGGAACTCATTGTTACCTTCTTTGATGGTGTCTCCAAAACTCATCGCATCAAGATGAATTTTAGCATCTAAAATCTATGATAAAGAATTTTTGTTCGAAATATCAAGTGCCACAAATTCTAACTTTGTGAGGTTTGACATATTACTTCAAGCATTTTCTTTTCAAACTCTTGTGCCTTCAAAATTGATCTTGAAGAGCTAGCTCGTGCTGATAACGTATTATGAATTAAACTAGAAAAAATTCAAAAAAAACAAGAACTTTTTCAAGAGAAGGTAAAAAAAACTCAAGAACACTAGAGAGAAGATAATTTTTCAAGAGAGAATTGTTCTCTTTGTTAATGATTTCTATGAGGCACAATATTCATTTATATAGTTTTTTAGAATGAGAGGTTACATCAATCATAATGATGATATTTAAATAATCTCATTAATTTGAACATTATGAGATTTTAGAAATTACATGGTACTAAGTATTAAAAGAATTATTAAAAAATTTAATATTTTATTATTATTATTTATAAGAGAGTCATAATTATTATTATACTATTGGTTAGTTAGACAAATGTAGGGAAAAAAGACCCTTTTAAGCATGAGTTTTATTTTATATCCCTTTTCAGTTTATCCATAATAGAATATCCCTATTTAGGCAAGTCCATGCCAGCTAAGCACCAGGTCATCACCACATTAGCGCGAAGGAGGATGAAAATCATCACCACGGAAGGACCAAACCATGTCGCTGTTTAACAGGCGATAGGTTTGAATTTCAAAATTCAAGCTTGCCGCCTGTTAAACAGGCGACAAGGTTGAAATCACAAAATGTCGCCTGTTCAACAGGCAGCATGGTATAAATACCACCACAGCCCCCCATTTCCAACATTGGTCGATTGTCTTCTCCCTTCTGTGTCACCGGTTTAGGGCATTTCCATCGCGCTTTTGTTCTTTCCTTCTGTGCAAATCAGTACTGGCAACCCTTTCTCCAGCATCGGTCGATTTTCCAGCCATCCCACTTTGCGCAAATCGGCCTCCATTTGCATTTTTCCAGCCATTTTCATGCTCCCCTTCTGTGCAAATTACCATCATCTTAAAAGCCAAAGAATCGCTCCCCATCTACGTGTTTCCAGCCATCCATTCTGTGCTACCACCGAAATCTCCCATTTCCAGCATCGATCGGTTGTTCTTCTTTCCTTCTGTGCCACCACCGATTTTCCAACTTTTTTGGTGCGCTTCTGTTCTTTCCTTCTATGCAAATCGGCCCCCCCAACATTTTTGCAACCGTCCTCCACTTTTGTGCAAATCACCACCATCTTCATCGGCTCCCATTCTATGCAAATCGGCTGCCATCTGCATATTTACAACCGTCACCCTTGCTCCCTTCTGTGCAAATCGTCTGGGTTGTGTCCAAATCACCCCTCTCCCCTTCCGCGCAAATCACCACTATATTTCTACCATCTGTGTTCCCCCACCGTTTTCTTCTTTCTTTTCCCCTCTGCAATTTTCAGCAAGCTTTTTCTTTGTCTTCTTCATCGGCAGCAAACCCCCTTTTTTGTCTGTTTTCTACTTCAGTTGCTCATTTTGTACCTTACTTCCTTGACTTTTGCATACCAAATTTAGTGTGTTTTTACTGCTACTGCAACACATGCAAGTTTTCTATTGGCGATCATTGCGCTACTGCATCATATGATCATTTGGTGGTGGGGGCTGCGATAAGTAAAACAAGCTGTGTTGCTACTTCTACAAATTTTGTAAGTAACTACGTATTTATTTAAGTTGTTATATTTTGATTTGAGAATTATGATTACGCTTTGCCTGGTGTATTTTGATTTGAGGAGTTTGATTACTCTTTGATTTTGGTAGCTCTTTTATTTTTTATTCTTTTAAATATATATAATATATGAAATGTATTCAAATGTTAGGTTCATATCAACCTAAATAATAGTCTAATATCATATATGATCGTGTTTATTATAGAAATTTTAAGTTGGTATTAATAAAAGTGTTTAATTGAAAATAATATTAGAATTAATAAAAAAGTTGACTTGTATAAAATAAAGTAGATAATGACAATGTATAGTAATATATATAAAAGAATAATTCATTGTACATAATCACTAATAAATTTTAATTAACTTAGTTATTCATTTAGCAAAAAATGTGGGTTTAGATAAATAATTCTAGGATAATTTATGAAAAAAAGTGATGAAATTGAGAATGCCTTTTTTTAATGGACGATGTGAAATGAAAAAAATACTAAAAGAGTGAAGACGTGATTTTGTGAAAGTAACTCATCTAAATTGTTAAAAAAGATTAAAAGAGTGAAGACGTGATTTTGTGTAAGTAACTCATCTAGATTGTTAAAAAAAATTATATTTAAAAGAGATAATTAATACATATTTATATAATGAGTTATTAAGATGAAAAAGTTTTTATTTCTTTTGAAAAGAAGTTAATAAAAGATGCAACCAAAAAAGTCATCTTAATATATTTTTCAAATACAATAATATTAAATAAATCATTTTGGTTTTATAAAATTAACAGGAGATGAGATTTTATTGGCTTCTTATATATGACCCTTGTAAAATATTATTTTTTTTTATATTTATGATAAAAATTTATTTTATTTTATTTTATTTTTTGATCAAATATATGGTTAGGCGGGTTAGATAATTTTTCTCATGAGAAGTATAAAAATGACAACCATATATAATATCAGGATAAACTTGAATAGTAATGGTTAGAGATGCACATTATGTTAAATAGAGAGTAAAATAAAATAATATATAATGATTGAATAGAGTTGGAACCATTTTGAGTAACTTTATGTGAGTTAGGAAAATTTCATCTTTTAAGAGAAATGATAGGGCAATAGATTATCTTTATGGTATTCATTCAAAAAAGAATAAAAGAAAAACGTAGGCCATTTGTATAAGGAAGAATATATATATGTTGCATTTTATTAGTTCATGTTAATAGTGATTCAAAGTATTATTTACAAAAACTATAGATATGTTAATGAATGTATTAAAATATTGGAATCCATATAGTTATGCTAATGAATGTATTAAAATATTGTTACGTTATTAACAAAGTTAATTTTTACGCCAGTAATATTTTAATACTTTTATTCTTTACTTTATGTATTTTGCATTTTATTTGTATTTGTTTAAATAGTAAACATTTAATATTTCACATGCCTTTGTTCATCGATGTGTGTTACAATTAATTTACGTGGACTATGTTATTCATCAAACACAATTTGTTTTTGTATTGCTAAAAATTCTAGGGTGTATAATGGATGATAGAGTGATATCTATTATATGTTACATGAATTGGAAAATGATACATAAACCGTATGAAGTTGATTATAGTTGTGGACCGTGTACTGGTATTTTAGTGAAGATGGGAGCCAACATTAATGATTTGGAAAATATTATCAGGGAGAGATTGTCTATAGAACGTCAATCGAAACAAATAAGTATAATGTATCGTCATCCAATTATTTTAGGAAATAGTGCATGGTATTTCAAGCCCTTACCAATTTTCGATGATTATAGTGTTGCATTTATGTGGCAAATTATGTCACAGTTTCCTACTACTAATGTTGTAGAGTTGTATTTGAGCATTCGGGCTATTTCAGCGGCTGAAAGTCCTACGCCACATTTACCCTTATAGGATGACCGCAGTCCACCAACATATGAACATAAATATGAGGCCAATGCGAATGTAGATTGCGTTATGAGGGATGAAATGGGTAGTGGCAATGTTATTCCTGATATTCTCACCCAATCTCAACCATTTGAGTTTGGTAATGACCATGATATGGATAGGCAAGAGGAAGTACATGCAAACGAAGAGGATAATATCGTTGTAGATGAAAGGATGGTGGAAGTTCATGATCTTTCGTTAGAACCGCCTGGTTCATTTGATGATATTATTGATGAAGATGCACCTAACATTGAAGTAGCTGTGACACTGGAAACAGTGCCTGAAAATGAAGTACCGACGCCTATGTACTATAACATAAATTATGACGCAGTTAATGAAACTGCAATGGAACATTTGGCGCGAAGTGGAGCAAGTACTAACTACGGTGGTGAGTTGCATGTTGGGTTGAGGTTCAGCACAAAGGAAGATTTACAAAACACTGTGAAAAACGTTATTGTGTTGAACACCATCATGAATTTACTATTATTGACTCTAACAAGAAGTCTTGGGCTGTGCACTGCAAACAAGCAGGTGATGGGTGTGAATGGCGGCTGCATGCATGCAAATGAAAGTCACACGGTCTGTTTGAAGTTACAAAGTATCATGTTACGCATATATGTGTGTACGAAGGATTGTCACAAGATCATTCACAGCTTGACGTAAACTTTATTTGTGCAAAAGTGTTCAATTTGGTTCACTGGGAGCCAACTACTTCTGTTGCCATCTTGCACCAAACAGTGAGGGATAAATTTGGATATGATGTTCATTATAAAAGGGTATGGAAAGCAAAAAGAAAAGCTTTTGTGAAAATATTTGGTGACTGGGAAACATCATATGAAATGCTTCGTAAATGGCAGGTCATACTTGTACAGACCAACCATGGAACAGAATTTGAGTTGGAAGAAGTTCCCCGTGGTTTGGGAATGGTGGAGTTCAAACGGTTTTTTTGGGCATTTGGGTCTTGTATTGAAGGTTTTAAATATTGTAGACCCCTAAATCAAATTGATGCAACCCATTTGTATGGAAAGTACCAAGCAAAGCTCTTAATTGCAACTGGGGTTGATTGCAACGGTCATGTGTTCCCTCTTGCATTTGCGATTGTAGCATCTGAATCGATTGAGTCATGGGGTTGGTTTATGAGAAAATTACGCATTTGTGTAACTAACGGATCAGGAATTTGTGTGATATCTGATCGATATGTTGCTATCAAACATGTCATGAAAGAACTATCACATGGTTGGTGTGAGCCTCGTGGGCACCATAGGTATTGCTTGCGTCATGTGGCAAGCAATTTAAATACAAAGTTTAAGAACAAAGAGTTGAAGGCATTAGTCGAGCTAGCAGGCAGACAACACCAACCATGAAAGCTCGCTGCATACATAGATCAAATTAAAATGTTGAATCCTGAAGCTCTTACATAGCTTTTGAAGATTGACAAGAAGAAATGGATGCAAACATATGACGAAGGATATCGATATGGGTGGATGACTACAAACCTTGTCGGTACGGTGTTTATACATAACTCGCATCTCATTTTTCTTATCTAGTATGTTGTACAACAATTATAACAATTTCTTTTTGGTTTTTTTTTTTTTTGCATTGCAGAATGTTTTAATGGTGTGCTTAAGGGGGCTAGAATGTTGTCAATTTGTGCTTTAGTGCAATTAACCTTCTACCAATGTATTGCATACTTTGAATCAAGGAAAGAATTGTACAATAACGCTACGAAGGAGGGCCAAACATATACAACTTATGCAATGAAATTATTTAATCGTTAGTAGGAGAAGGCAAAGGCTTATAATGTCACGCTTATCGATCGAGTTCAAGGCGAGTTTGAGGTGATGATGGGTCGTAGTGGGTTTTATATGGACAGAGGCAACCACAAGCAAGTTGTCAATTTATTAAATAAGCAATGTAGTTGTCAAAAATGACAATGTTATGGCATTTCTTGCTAACATGTCTTTGTTGTCTATTCTTTTGCTAGTTTGAATTGTTTGTGCTACGTCGAGAACTATTATCGATGGGATTGTTTTATAAGATGCTACTCCAAATCATTTAAGGCCATACCACATGAAGATTATTGGCCATCAGTGGCGCACATTGCATGCACACCAATTCCTCTTTATATGATTACTTTTAATTGTGTTAACTTATTTGGGAGTGGGGTCTTGCCACTTATAGAAGGCCTTATCATTCTTGACAAAAAACTACACAATTCTGAAAATTAGAGTTCCAAGCCAAATAAAGAACGTAAGCTTTTACATATATAAAAAATATAATGTTATTAAATTAATTAATGTAATTAACTGTCATGACACATGGCAACAATGTCATCAAAACATTTTATATATATATTCTTATCATCGGTTGGAAGTAGAGATTGGAATGGATGATTCAGCGACCAGCAAGGTAGCACTTAGATGGGCAGTTGATAATCTTATGGAAAATGGTATGGTCATTTATTTGAGTTTATACTTAGACATTGATTTAGTTCTATATTAGCATTGTTGGTTCTAATTGTGATTTAAAACATATGTGGAATGTGTTAATATAAGGTGTATTTACCTTTGGACTATGTTATTGCAACTCTGATGGATCTTGGTCCTTCTCGTTGGAGTTTTGATCCATCGCACCAGTATACGAGTATCGACCATTCATTTTTGTTTTGCTCTTACTCGTGTTGTGCAATTTTCAATGCAATCTCTTTTACAGGTGGTGTGGATGCAAGTCCTTCTACTAGTGGTCCATCTACATCTTATGTACCAATTTCTTGTAAGTACTGTGATGTTTTTTTGTCTGACTTAGCTTGTTCAATGCTTTAATGATAATATATTCTACGAAATATTATAGATAGCTTGGACCTGGGTCTAGCTGCCCGGAGTATCTTACATATGCAAGAGCAGCACATATCATCTATAGTATGGGATGAGTCGGTATGTTTATCTAATTGTAAAAGTGGTTTTTTAATGCAAACTCTAATATTTCATCATGTTCTTAAATAGCATGGGCATCATATTCGTGATCAGCATCGTGATGCGTCCTTACATCGTCAGATGCTCATCCATAACATGCTCATTGAACTTCTGCAGCAATTAGGCTTCTATGGAATGGCTCGAGTAGGGTTTATAACCCTTGATTGGCAGTTGATCACAGCTTTAGTTGAAAGGTGGAGACCAAAGACACGTACTTTCCATCTCCCACATGGCGAGTGCACCATTACACTACAGGACGTGGCAATCTAGTTAGGACTTCCAATTGATGGCCTACCAGTCACAGGGTACACGCATCATGATTGGGGTGCACTTTGTGAGGAGTTGTTAGGTTTCAGGCTAACGCAACAACAAATGAAAGGTGGAAAGTTAAAAATGAATGTCTTGGTAGAAAGGGTTATTCGACCTGGTCCTACTGATGACGAGTTGATTCAACATGACCCCGATGACCCTAATGATGACTTTTCTCCACTTCCAGAGTTTGATGAGGTTGCAGTCAATAGATATGCCCGATCTTATATTTTACAGTTGATAGGAGGGTCATTATTTTCAGATAAGTCAAATAATTTGGTCCACCTAATGTTTCTCCCATTACTAGTAGACTTTAGGACAACTGGAAAATATAGCTGGGGGAGTGCATGTTTAGCGTGGTTATACCGAGAGTTATGCCATGCAGCACATGGGGATCCACATGAGATATCTGGGTCATTGATACTGTTACAATTGTGGGCATGGGATAGATTTCCCTATATCGCACCAATTCAACGCATGCAGTTTGAATTTAATGATATAGTGTCTATTGACCAAGTAATACTTCCCGAAGGATCGCTTGGGATGAGGTAATACATTTGTTATTGTTTGATTCCATTCATTTTACTATTTTTTTACTAAGATAAACAAATTTATTATATAGGTGGAAAGATGCATTTGCTGTGACAGAAGTTTCCACACACATTTTGCCCATTTACCGCGAGGCATTCGATATTCAGCTTCCGGAGCAGGTAATGATATCATACATATTACCCTATTTACTATTTAATGAAATTATTTATAATAAACTAATACTTTCATGTCTTCTTCTTTTTTCTGTAGATAATCTGGGAACCATATGAGGTCGATGATATTCTTAGTATTGATGCCATTATCTTATAGGCGCGATCATATGGTTTGGCACAGTACAGTGCCACTTATTTGCTTTCACATTGTTGAATGGTACTTTCCTGATAGGGTCCTTCGTCAATTCGGCATGAGACAGTCAATCCCAGACGAGTGTGACATAGAATGGTCTCTTCATGAGATAACATTACGTGCCTCTGCATCAACAAATTGAGCTACATACCATCAGTGGTACATTCAAATATGGGATCGTCGTCACGAGCTTGTTGTCTCTAGTCCACAGATTGACAATCCTACAGATTTTTATGAGGCAGAGTATATGAGATGGTATCGACAAATAACTCGACGATGTATTAGCCGTCGAGGTGCACTCTTTAATTATCTTGTAAGTCTCTTTTTACAAAACTTTTGCACGTTTCTTTTAGTCCATTCCTTCACAATATATGCATTATGATTAATCTTTTTATGTTTTACCTTCAGGCAACGGGTGCGGAGCAAATGTACAATCATGTAGGGCCTCATGGGGATCAATTCATACGATCTATGTTTTCTAACTTTATGGAGGCTATGCACATAGATCGTCGAATTCATGGAGTAGTCCATCACATAATGCCTGAACCTTTTACACCACCACAGCAAGGCATCAATTTTGATGATTTTATCGTCTCACCGATTCCCGATGTTTCGTGCGAACCTCATGTCGAAGAAGCAAATTTAGAATAAAATTATGGCCAGGATGACGGTGCTGATGATCATGGTCGTCCACGCGTACGTGCACATCCAAGACGAGGATGAGGACGAGGAAGAGGAAAAAGACAAGTTGGTGGAGAAAGACTAGGACGAGGTCCTATTGATTACGATGTTAACGTTAATATCGAAGTTGGCGAACCAATGCATTCACATCCATTAAAAAGAATAAATGATGAAACTAATGAGGAGCAAGCAGCTGAAGAGCCACCGCAGGCTAGTAGTGAACGCCAAGAATTGCAAGTTTTCCGTCGAGGTCGACGCCAAAGAAAAGTGTCTACATGGTGTCGATCATAATTTTACATGTGTTTCTTTTGTTTGTAGTTAATCATTTATTGTATTAAGAAAATAGTTGTTATTAATGATGATTTTCATATTAAGATTGGTTTCCATATTAATATTGGTTATCTATTTACTTCACCATTTGTAAGAAGTTGTCAAAGGAGTTGATCAATGGGTTTTCTAGATACATATATATAATAAACATAGATTATTATATATTGTTAATAATATGGAAGGGATTGATGTGTATTACTGGGAGCGAATCTCTTGTTGTTGTTGTACTCTCTGGTGGTATGGATCCTGGATTTAAGAGGGTGAATTTGAGAAATTGTTCATGATTAGCTCATTTAATTTACGGGAGATGGTTAATTCTGGCGCATTTCACTAGTTGTAACTGTTTGATTGAGATGGTTTTAATTTGTTTAAATACTATGTTATCTATGTTGGTAAGGATTTTAGTGGTACAGTTTGAGTATTTGCAATAGGAGGAACAAATAGTATTTGGGTACTTATACAGTTAATAATGTGAATGAAGAAAGACTCTTCTTGTCCTATTTGGAAGGTTAAGTTTAGTCAATGAAATTGATGTAGATGAAGATTTTATCAAATTCTGGTGACATGTTGTTGAATATTTGTTCAAATTGCATCACAAATATAGCGATTTATATAATTTTTCATATGAAGAGGAATGCTAGCATGGGAAGGAATTCCATTTCCATAGGGGTATTACATTGCTAGTTTTTTTTCATGATGTTTGGGGTTGAAGCATACATAATGATTCACTTTGGCTATTTTGAGCAAAAAACTAGTGGATGCTACAACAGTTCTTGGGCTTCCAGCTTGAATATTTGTGAAGCTACTTGTAGGAAGTTTCTTTTTCAATGCTTAACTAAGCAATTGTTTAATTCTTGGAAGGGGATATTTTGTTCTTACACATGAAAAAGGATCCTATTCGTGCTGGAAAAATTGTTCTCTTTAATGTTGATGTATGCTCTTACACATCCTATTTAAAAACTGAATTTGTATTTTTTTTTAACTTCATTATTATTATTTTTCTTTCTTTTTGTGAATTTAATATTATATAATTTATTTGGAAAATGAAGTTCGTCTTTCTGTTTTATTTATACTTCTGTCTTTCCACTAGTTCTGTTGTTACAAATCCAGATTTGTGCCCATATAAACATAAGACTATTGAAAAGGACCTTTGTCTAGTTTAATAGTGATTGATTCAATAAGTCTATGACATATCAAATTTATTGATTGTAAAATATAGGCTATTTATCTCTTTTGAAATGTCTCCTGATTGACTAATTCTCGAGGACAAACTTTCTCACTAGAGATGTGAAGAATGATTTACTTCAAACCATAACTCATTAAAACCAAGGAATAAAAGGAATTTGGATAAGACACTTAGGATCAGAAGAAAAGATAGAAACTGAAGCCAATGAGTTGGGGAAAAAAAATCAAGTGCACTAACAATGGAGCTAGAAGCACAAATTATTGAGCTCTTAGGAATATGGTTAAGTTGTCCTGTGTACAACTTTGACTAAATATCAATCAACAACAATTTATTTCTTTACAAGAAAAATATGTGACTAAATTTAAAATTCCTAATAAAAAGCTCATACTTTTTCAAATACTTAAAATGTCTTAGGTTTTTAATCCTTAAATAGCTTTTTAAATATCAAAGACATAGTTAAACTTAAATTGGAATTGTATTGGATTTTGACATGTTAATGTTCCCCACTATTTTCAGAACCACAACAATACCAATGCTAGATGAACGTTCTGCACTCCTCCCAGGCTCCTAGTTGAGTACTTATACAAACTTCTAACTTCTATAGTCAGCTTTGTGTTGAAGAACAAGCCAACAAGGTTCACAAGTGCATTTAACGCAAGTTCTCCACTGATC
>JAJIYU010003324.1:0-27129 GCA_030144865.1 Tinospora cordifolia
GAAGGCCCAAAATGGTTCAAACCCTTCATCATCAAAGAGTGGCCAAGATAAGCATTTCAAAAATTATCACCCAACATTAGTTATGAAATAGTAACTTTCATGCTATATTTTAGAATGGTGGAGGCATGATCAAAGGAAGCTGCTACTACCATGTTGAACCTTGTCAAGTGTACTATAGAATAGATTAAAAAATGACCCCAATTGGACACTCGAAGCCCCTGAACAGACTTACCCAAAATTATTGTGTAAAAGAGAGAAAAATTCGTAAACTAGTAGGCTCATGTGCATTTCTATTCAAATTGAGAAAATAGTCATTGCCATGATATTATTTATCGCCATCACTACAAGATAGGCCCATGAATCACATAAAAAGGAGTCCCAAAACTCTAGTTACGGCCTCTTGAAGTTCAATGTATCATAGATGTAATTTGTAAATTAGACCTTAAACAACCCACATCAAATTTCATGGGTTATTTTGAACCCAAGAACAATTTAGAGGTTATTTTGAATCTAAAGCCATGTTTAGGAGCTAAATTGAATGCCAACTAAGACTCTAGTGCTTTTATAGGAATCTCGTGGGACTGGCACCACCAGAAGTATCGGGCAACATAAAGAGCGTGTAAATCGAGGTGGAGATGATTTCTAACTCACACACTTTTTAACCGTATATGCTTTTATATTATACATAAAATGGCCTAGGTGGTAGTAGAATGCACCCTTTATTGATCGTATGATTAAATGTTTATATTTGCATTGATTATGTGAATAATGAAAATATGATTTGAATGTATGTTGTTTACTATGATCATATGCACGTGACCGTGATAGATTTAGAGCATATACATGATGTTGTTCACGCATGGAATGGTATGCACATACTTTACTAGATAAGTATAGTCTATGAAAATACGCCATTTTAAATGAATGGTATGATTAAATGAATGTTACATACTATACTCATATGCAAGAGGGTATGAAGAATCTATCTTCTAGAGAATTATCATTTAAGATGCATAAATATGTTAGTGACCAAATAAAATATCACTCTTCAAAAGATAATAATACACTTGGAACGGTTGATTGGTCTAAGGACAATTAACGGTGGTTCTCGCATTAGTGTCTCGATTAAGAGACAGGGTGTGTGATCACACTTGAGAAACTCGATCGTGCCTCGTGTATCTTTCGAATCTACAAACTGCTAGACTTACAAACGCATAGCTTGGACACCAGTGACACTCTTATAGGATTCGCTTGGTCATAGCTACGAGAATCATCTTAGGGTTGGCCACCTTACCTAGACCAACTGAAAATGATTTACTGTTTGTATCGCCTAACGTATGAAAGTGATTGATTGTATGATGTGCTTGCTATATTGTTAGATTGTTTGTGAATTATAATGATCCACTAGGCTTATAGAGTTCAACTCTTCCAATTTTCAAATGCAAGAAATTAGCATACCAACTGACAAACTTGGGCTAGAACTTACTATCCTTATTTTCTTAATTTTGTGCCTTATGATGTTACTTAAACACTAGTTTGTACAAGAGTATGAATGTAATGATTAAAGGCCATTTTATCAATGAATGAATCTTGATGTAGGGTACTTTTGGGCATATTGTTACTACATTATGTTTCTATTAATATTACTCGTGATATGAATGAAACTGTGAAGACTAATTTTAAAACTAATAAACTAGTAGGATAAAAAATGACTCAGATAATAGTAACACCCTAGAATATAGAGAAAATTATTTAAATAGTTCTGAGATAAAGATTATAAGTTTATGTTGATAGTGCGTAAGCCTTGTCCCAAGTAAAGTTAAACATTGAACGGTAGGTAGATTATCCTACTCTAGAAAGGCATGATTTTTTTAGTAGACTCAGTCTGACCACCCTGACTGGAGGTTGTCCCACCAGCTTGAACAAGTAGTCAAAGACAAGGAACAAGTTTTCAAATAAATCAATTATTTTTCTTAAATATTTACTAAAAAGGGTTTTTCACTCTCATGTGTACATATATGTATAATGAAATGATTTTTAAATGTTTTTATTTTTAAACTGAAAAGGGGGTGTTATAAAGTGGGATGCCAAGAGGGAGGCAGAGAAAACAATACGAAACTTGTTCAGTTCTTACTGAGATGAAGATAATGGGAGGCCAAAAGGGTTTATATAGAGTTTCAATAGGTGAGATTTGGTAAGTTTGAGATGTTTTCAACACAGAAAACTTGCTAATTTTTCACCTTTCGTGTAAGATTTAGAAGTTTAAGGTTTTGCGGCTTTGGGCACACTTTCTAATTCGTTTCTCGCGCATATTTTCAGAGTTTTCATCAAGTAAGCATAATAAGGATTCAGATGAACTTTCTAATTTGTTTTCGGCAAATTCTTTTCAAAAATCTATCGCAATACCACGGTACCAAAATGGTCTACTGTAGTATCCGTTATCCTTTTTTTGCAAACCTTCTTTTTTTGAACAACCTTATTTTTACGCTTTTTTTTGCTGCGTTACCATGGTACTAAAATCACTATTGTGGTAATGCTATAAAAATATATTTTTTTAATTTCTATTTTTTCTACCTTATGTTATATATTGAAACATAGGTCATTTGCACCAAAACTCCATAAACTCTCATTATAGTTTATTTCATTTCATTTCATTTATTTAATCTCGTACAAATTTCTAGGGTATTACAACATACCTTCCTTAAAAAAAATTTCATCCTCAAAATTTGCACTAAATCACTCGGACGTCGTTCAATCAAGTACTTCTAGTGAAGAGGTCTGTGTCTTAGCCATCATCTCACTTTTCAGCTCCCAAGTGACCTTTTCTATTCTGTGATGTTTCTAAAGAACTTTGATTAAGGGAATGTCCTTCGTTCTTAGGCTTTGTACCTTGTGGTCGAGGATCCTAACTGCAGCTTCTTCATACGTGGCATCATCTTGGATGTCCACCTCCTCCCAATGGATTATGTGAGAGGGATTAGGTTCATACATCCTCAGCATTGATACATGGAACAAATTATGTGCTAAGGACATTTGGTTCGGTAGATCTAACTTGTAGGTGCATTGTCTAATTCTTTTAAGTATATTAAATGGACCGATAAGTCTAGGTGATAGTTTCCCTTTATATCTAAACCTCTTAATCCCTTTCTGAGTGCTTATCCTCAAGAACACTCTATCACCACTTGAAACTCTAAGGGTTTCCTCCTCTTGTCCGTATAACTCTTTTGTCTACTCTGTGTCGTGGCCAATATCTTTTGTATTTGTTTTACTTGACTGTTCATCTCCTTTACTAAATCTAGTCTAGTGAGCACATGGTCTTTAAGTTCAGCTCAACAGGTTGTAATTTGCAAAGCCTCCCATAAAAAGCTTCATATGAAGCCATCTTTATACTTGCTTGATAATTGTTGTTATATGCAAACTCTACTAGGTATAGGCACTTACTCCAATTTTCCTTGAAGTCGAGTGCGCAAGACATTAACATGTCCTCTAGTATGTGAATGACTCTCTTAGACTGACCATCAGTTTTAGGATGGAAAGCGATGCTCATGGTGAGTCTAGTGCCCAACTCCTTCTTTAGTCTCTACTAGAACTATGATGTGAATCGAGAGTCTCTGTTGGATATTATTGTCTGAAACACACCATGAAGTCTTACTATCTCCTTCACATAGAGTTCTCCCAGCTTACTAACTTAGTCTGTGGATCTAATGGGCAAAAGATGAGCCACCTTAGTGAGACAATCCACACTTATCCATACAATGTCTTCACCCTTTTGGTTCTAGGGTAATCTGTTGACAAAATCCATAGTATTGTCTTTGCTTGTAACAAGTTTCGTTCTTATATTGTGGGCTCTCATGTCAAGGTGTTCACTAATCACGCTGCAATTTGTCAGCTCTTTACTAAGAAGGATGGGAAACCTCATCCATTAGATGGATCTTGTTGCTACAATAGTTCGATATTGAGGTGATAGACAAGAAGGGTACAAAGAATGTGGTAGTTGATCACTTGTCTCGCCTATCTAATGAAGCCATTAAATATCCAAAGAGTATAATTGAGCTCTTCCCCAATGAACATCTTCTAATTGTTAGTGACCGTTCACCATGGTATGCAGATTTTGCTAATTATAGAGCCACCGGCACTACTCCACCAGATTTGTCTCATGCTCACCTCAAATGCTCTCTACATGAAGCTAAGTTCTATTTATGGGATGATCCATATCTCTATCGGAGGTGTGCTAATAAGGTGATTCGTCGTTGCATTCTAGAAGCTAAAATTAACAAGGTTCTTTATGATTGCCATGCTTTACCTTGTAGCGGTCATTACAACCATCAACAAATTGCTAGGCGTGTCCTTGAGAGTGGGTTTTATTGGCCGACTATGCTAAAGGATGCTTACCACTTTGTGAAGACATGTGAAGCGTGCCAACAACAGGGCAACATCTCAAAGAAGAATGAGATGCCTCTTACATCTTTTGTGGAAGTCAAATTATTTAATGTATGGGGCATAGACTTTTTGGGACCTTTTCCACCATCCGATGGAAAATATATATATTGCTGGCAGTTGATTATGTCTCCAAATGGGTTGAAGTAGTTTCCACAACCAATAATGATGATAGAGTAGTGTTGAAGTTCCTTTCTCACAACATCTTCTCTCATTTTGGCATACCAAAAGCAATTGTGAGTAATGAAAGTGCGCATTTTTGTAATAGAATCTTCAATAACCTTCTCACCAAGTATGGTGTGCAACACAAGGTTACTTTGCCTTATCATCGTCAAACCAATGGGCGAGCTGAAGTGTCTAAATGAGAGATCAAGGCTATATTGCAGAAGATAGTTGGGATTAACCGCAAGGATTGGGCTCTGAAATTGGATGATGCACTGTAGGCATACAGAACAACCTTCAAAACTCCAATTAAAATGTCCCCGTATCAGTTGTTATATGGCAAATCCTATCACCTGCCATGTGACTTAGAGCACTGGGCTTATTGGGCAATAAAGAAGCTAAACTTTGATGCGAAAGCCTAAGGGGAGAATCGTCTACTTCAGTTGGTAGAATTTGAAGAATTTTAGCACGATGCATTTGAAAACAACACTATATACAAGGAAAGAACAAAGAAGTGGCATGACAAGCTCATTAAGAAGAAGGAGTTCAAACTAGGATAACAAGTACTGTTATTTAATTCAAGACTCTATTTGTTTCCAAGCAAGCTTAAATCTTGCTGGTCCGGCCCCTTCCTTGTCACACATGTGTTCCCATATGGCACAGTGGAAGTTCAAAGCTTGGTAGATGGCCATAAATTCAAGGTGAATGGTCAGAGATTGAAGATATTCTATGGAAGACCAAAGCAGATGATGGAGCTGAAGGAATAATGCATTGTGTTTAACGTCGAGCTAATGACATTAAACATAGTGCTGAGTGGGAGGCAACCCATTGTTCATTTCTATTTTCTCATTCATTTTGTTTACAATTCTTAATTTTTCTACGATGCATGTTGATTTTGGTTTTTGACTCTTGTATTTCCTATAGTCGTGATGTTTAGGACTTAGTTAAAAAAAACATTTTAGTGTCATAAGCATTCTAGTGAGTGTGGTCACTAGAATTTGTACTGGAATTTATGTTCTAGTGACCGCGATCACCAGAACATACCATGAGGAAGTTGTTCTGTTGATCGTGGTCATTAGATCACCATATGTCTGTGTACCATGGTAAACAGAACCCCCATTTTCAAAGAACAAAAACAAATGGAAATTACCATGGTCACCAAATCTCTATAGAATTGTGTACCGCAACAACCAGGGTTTTGATTTCAAAAAAAAAAAAATTAATGCAATTACTGCGGTCGATCGAGCTGTGATTGTAGTAATCACGTCTTTTAAAAAGGGGATCACAATCATTTTTACTCATTTCACTTCGAAATGTCTCTGATTTCTCTAAGTCTCTCTGCATTACAAGTGGTTTTTGTGAGTTTTCTTCTTCTTCAAGCAACAACATAAGTGTTTTTATTTCATTTTACATTATTTTTGTTCTTCAATCTTACATTTAGGATTGTTTCATACATTAGATTTCACTTTTCTTTAAGTTTTTCAAAATTTCCTTCGTCATGCATAGTTTCTATGGTTCATTTCTAGAGATTTTTGCATTGAGGCAAGCTTCAAGTTGATGGATTGTCACTATTTGCTTCTTCTATTTGAATAACTAGATGTTTTTGAAATGCATATAATATTGAATAGAGTATACATGAATATTTGCAATGCCTTGGGTGTTTTTGATTAACTAACAGTAGTTTAGGCTATATTTGGACATTAGGACTAGGTTTATTGCTTGATTCATTGAGTAAATAGTCTACTATGAAAATTGCTGGTCATTGCTCTGTTAGTGCTTTGTCTAAATGCTCTGTTTCTTATGTTGATAGGAGTTTTTCTTGCCTACTAACATTTTTGTTTGTAGGCTTCCTAGAATGAAGTGTCCTACATGGCTACATCCAAGGGGAAACAAGCCCCACCTCTTCTTGACCCTGCTGACAGGCATAACTTCTGGACTGTTGCAGCCAAGCAGTGGTTCAATGTCATTAGATCTAGCAGACACTTGATCCCAGAGAGGGGTATTATTCTGATGCAAGAAGAGTGCAACCTCGGGATAGATGCAGTGGTTGCTGCTAGACACTGGGAGAGGCTTATTACTACCCCTCCACTATAGTCATAGCATTGGTTCAGGAATTTTATAAAGAGGCAGGACAACAATCTGGGTCTGCGAGAAGTGGGTCCATTTCAGTTGTGCGGTTATCAAAGAAGTTTATAGACTCCTAGTAGATTCCCTGAATAAGTACTACAACCTTCTGCTTCACTTTGACGCAGAGGATGTGCTGCGGACATTATGTGTAGAGGGTGCCTCTTGGACTTATTATAATGACAAGCCAGTGAGCTTAGTGAAGACTACATTCCACATGACTGTGAAGGTTTGGCTTTACTTGGTTTGCGCTAGCCTTCTCCCCTTTCTTGTTATAAACAGAGTCATAATAGAGAGGGCAATTTTGGTATACTGCATTATGAAGGGGCTCCCAATCAACATTGGGGTCATTATTTCTACCTCCATCCAGTCTGCCATCAATCAGACTGATGTCGGACTACCCCATCCCACCTTGATTTCTGAGCTGCGCAGATGAGCAGGGGTAGTCTGGGAGCAGAGTGAGCCCCTATTGAAGATGAAGGACCATATTGCAGTGAAGATGCGTATTGATATTCATGCTACGAAGAGGAAGTCTACTACAGAGTCCTGAAAGCTGCCAGTTGACCCTTCTCGTATTATAGCAGACCCTGCTCCATCCACTATAGCCCCACCTTCATCATCCACAGCTGCTGCACCATCTTCCTTTGCCCCATAAACATTTGATCTACACTCTCTCACGCATGCCCTGGTCTACATTACACAGTGATAACCTGACCAAGGCACAAGCTAACCCTCCTCCCCTTTGCTTCATGCCATACATGGATGTGAGGATGATGATGATGCTGATGCCAATGACTTCGTCAAGGAGGCTGAAGTTTTTGTAGATGATTATTGATTTCTTTGCTTTTCTTCTGCACTGTATTTTCTTTCTTTTGTTTTTGCCCTTGAAGACACTTTTGTTGTGCTTAACTCTTTATATTATTAAACAGCTTGCCTATCTCCTTTATGAACTTCAAATTAACTTTTCTACTCCTTTTGGATGCATGTTTTTGATGCTTGCTCTCCCGTTTGTGTGTGTCAATGTGCTCTTGAAGACAAGGTACAATTCAAGTTTGGGGGTGCGAATCTCTTCAATATGTTAGGTTTAGTTTTTCTTTTAATTTTATGTCTATTTTTTTCTTGCATGTTTTAGGATCATTTTTGGAACATATAGTATGAGTCAATTAGGCTAGATTCATACCATAATGATTGAAACCTTCATTGAGTGACCAATGACATTTGAAGTTCCTACATAACAATGAGATAAGAATTAGGTATGCTCAAACAGTCTGTGTGCTTGGTTTATCTAATATTCAACTTTGATGGAGCCCTGTAGTCTTAAGTAGATTGGGAATCTGAAACTAAGAAAGTGAAGAGGGGAAGCCAAACTACAAATAGAATGAATTTCTCATTGACCCTTGAAATAATCAAATCTATCTTGAAAATTACTTGGGAAGAACTTTACTAAGGAAATGACGTAGGCCATCATTGTTTTAGCTATAGCCAAAAGGCCGGTCCAAGACATACTCAACATTTGAAGCCAATTTTGAGCCTTATAGCCTGTTTTCTTGTTATGAACCCAAATAGCATATAAACCAATTATCTGTTATAAATTACACCCATTTATGTACACTTATGGTTTAATAATACCTAGTTTGAGATGTGAAAGAAAGAAGGAATGTTGATATTGAAGTACAAGTGCTGACAGTTTAATTTTGATGTAATAACATTCTTATTCAAACAAAAAGAGAGCGAGAAAATAGGGGAACAAGAGAAGTAAAAGAGGAGTATATCAGTGTCTGTATTATCTTTAAAAACTAAACTTTTTACTTCTACAAAAGTGTATCTATATGAATACATCTTGTGCTACTTATGATGAAACAAGTTTGGGGGTGCTATGAAAACAAAATGATGGAAAAGAGTGAAGCAAACAAGATATTATTTTAGAGAGAATAATTTTGCATTGAATGAAATAGGTTGATATTATTTTGAGTGTACAGTTGAGTTAGAATAAATATCCTATTACATTTGTACCTTAAACCAGACCACATTACAACCTAAGGAAAAGACTACTGATCTTGACTGAAGTTTGATTTGAGTAATGATTGACAGAGGAGAGCATTGAGAAGGTTTGTGTACTAAAGTATTAGGAAAAGATGTTTATAAATAGAATGGTAATTGCAAATTACTTGCAAAAGTCTAAGATTATTGAGATATTGCAAGATAAGAGGGTGAAATTAGAGAAGAATAAAGGATGAGCTTAAAATCTAGACAACCTGAGCAACTTTAGGGACATGTTAATGAATTATAAATTATAGGGATGAATGATTAAGGTTACAATGAGGAGTGAAAAAGGAAATCAACTATATATGGTATGTCATGTAGAATTAGAAATTGAATTTGAGTCATTGTTCGAAGACAAACAATAGTCTAAGTTTGGGGGTATTTGTTAGTTGCATAATAGATTAACATCATCATGGGTTGTTTATATGCATTTGATAGAAGTTTAGTAGGAAATCAAATACATTTGTGCATGATTAGTGGCATGAGCATCCATAATAGGAATTACATATTTTATTGCATTTAAGCATTGTTACGCTTGGTTTACGACATTTTTACGAGAAAATGATGTCTGAGGAAGGTTTTTAAGTGTTTGTGCAGGACTGGAATGAAGCCTAGAGAGAATCACAACACAAAGACGCAAAGAAAAACAACCAATTACCGTAGTATATGAACTGACAACCGAGGTAAATGAAGAAAAACCAGAAAAACAAAGGAAGCTGCAACACATTGGTTATCATGGTAATTGGTCCAGTGATCGCGGTAACCAGAACTTTCGTAGAATGCTAGAAATCCATGTTTTCAATTAAGGACTTCGAAAATACCTACCCTCAATGGTTGAACAAAAACAGAATAAGAAGAACAACAAAGGATTGAAGATCAAGGCTTAAGAGTTGAGTATGTTAATTTGTATTCATTATTCTTTGATGTTTGAACTTAATATAATGTCAGGCTAGTTAATTTCTATGTCTAAGATGTAAATTTATGATGTATAAACTTGAGATTTCTTATTCCAATTAATCGATTTTGATGCAATGTTTTATATTGCGTGTGTTTAATGCTTAATGTTTATTGGCCATGAATATTATGATCTCAAACTATTAAACTAACTCGGGAGAGAGGTTTAATGGTTAGACTATCATAACATAAACCTAGATTAGTTGATTGACCAGAAGGTTGTCTACTGTTTAGGGGTTTGCATGTGATTACTATTCACACAACATTAGGTTGTTAACTGTGCGCCTTAGAAGAAGGTATTAGAAAACAAAATTGATAGGTGTTGAGGTGCCTCAGGAGAGGGCCTTAATGATAAGTGCTAAAATCCACGATAACAGAAGTTTAATAAATTGGAATAGAAATCGAAGGTGAGAACAAAAAAAATTACTATCTCGAACAATTTTTCAATATAGTTTTCAAAACAAATTTTTATTGTTTTCAATAGTTTTGATTTTGATTTAGATTCAAAGAAATTAAACTCTGTTACGTGCTTTAATAAAGTGAATGCAGACATTAGATTGAGATTTGAGATAGTTGACTAAAGTTCCATTCCCTAAGGACGATGTTCGGTCTCTGCCGGTTATTACTATTGTGATACCATACACTTGCGGGGTTACCAATAGGTATCATTTGAGGTAATGTTCTCATAATCTACTCCATGACCCTCCTAGTGACCTTTGTCATCATATTTTCAATTTAAGTCTTCGCTATGCCAATTTGTGCCTTCTGTCCGTTCGGTTCATTCTCCTCAAATGTAACAACTTTCGTAGTGTATCTCTTGGATTTGGCCATTATCTACAAGTTAAAAATCTTTTTATTATTTGTTTCTTAGGTTTTTGTTTCATCCATGCTACCATGACTCTAGATTTATATCTCTAGGTTTTCGATTTATTTAGTGGCCTATTAGTTCATTCTTCTAAGTTCTGTTTGAGGGTTTTAAGGCCTTCTAATGTTGTTGGATATTGAATTTGGTCTCATAATCAAAACATGCGATATATATATATATATATATTGTCATGAATTTGAACAACTATAGCAATCAATAATTCAAACATTTAGTCATGCAAGTTCACACTAGTATAGCGAAATTCTAAGTTTCCATCTTTGCCTTCGAGTTTGGGCATCCCATACCACCCTTGCCCATCGAGACAAACTTCTACTTAGAAATTTCACTACACCCAAACAATTTTGCAATTCTCTTGATAACTATGGTTTCCCAAGCCCCACTATACTTGACCATCCCATACCAACCAAACATAAGGAAACAAGCTCTCCCAAAGTTACTGATCATCAACAAACATAGCTCGTTATTCTTTGATTTCAGGATTTCTCCATACCCTCGAATTCCTATGCGTCCCATACCACATAGAAACCAAAGATACAAGATCTACCTGATCTCGTGTCCTGACCAATCAAGTGTTCTGTTTTCACACGTCTTAAGTCTCTAACTTTAAGTCCTAAATATTTTATGCATGATCCACTGTGCCTTTCTTGGCAACACCCAAGTCTCTACCTAAGGTTTTTTTTCCTAGACCTAGGGTTTTAATTCCTGGTAGAAAGTTTCAACCTTCATCTAGTTCCGGTACCACTCCTGGTACTTACCTTTGGTACTCTAGTGAGTTCCTTGCCCTTACATACCACATCCTAATTTTTTCATAGGACAGTAAGTGTGTTCTTCAACTCCGATCACTTGTATGAGCTAGTAAGACAACCTCTAGATCAGACGGCGAGACCAAAGTATGCTAAAATAACTGCATTTTCTTGGATGGGATAACCCATCTACCTTTTAATGTTTAGCTTTACTCCAGACAAGGCTTATCTACTATCAGAGTTTAACATAATTGAGTAACTCTTTCTAATTTCTTGCCTAGTATATCTAATAATGAAGCTCTAAGACCACCTTTGGTATCAGAGTAATTCCTTTCACCTAGTAAGCTACCGACTTTACTTTGATATCACCTTTGTAACACTTAGCCTCTCATACCTCGCTTGATTTGTCCCCTGACACGTTATTGTCATATGCTTGCATGTTTGGACTTTTCATTTTTGTTTGGGCCGCAGGGGAGGCAAGCCTTGTCACATTAATTCTTTTCTATTTTGGTCTTAAATCCATGAGACTTCTTGTGTCCATTAACTTCTGCACAAGTAGATTTCATGAAAAATAATAACCACATCATGAAATAAATAAAATACACTTTTATTAATTAATTCAAATAATTTACATATACATAGCCTTTGTGTTTATTACAATGGAAATAACTTCAAATTTTAAATAAAATAACTTAGGCCAACATGCTCTACTATTTAATAAAATTTTTAAAGAACTAATCTAATTGCCATTCATGTAGCCTTGATTTCTTAATTTCCTGAAATATTAGAGAAAAAGGGTGAGCTTATGTTCCCAGTGGATCATTCTAAAAATTTAACTTATTATTTCAAAACAAATATAACTTGCATAACAAACACTTCAAAAGTTTAAGTGATTTGAACAGTTGTTTGTTTTTAGTTGACATTAAGATCGAAAGGAATACACCCTGGTATTCCATATTTAGGGGATGAAGTCAAATCCAGACCTTTAACTTATCATCGATAAAAAGGGGTTTAAATCCAAAACTTCAATTTACATCCCAAAATTACTGGTTAGAACAATCACGGTGAAATTTCGTCTCTGTGTCGGTACGTGGTTATAATCTTTGTTTAATCTTTCATTAAATATATAGAAGCATGATATATTCAAAATAAACCATAAGGAACACATATTCATGGTAGGCACGTTATAGCATAGATTGTGTCAACACAAATCATGCATCATTATTCATACAATCCTAAGCATGCATCTCTAATCAATGGCATATATAATCATGGCATGCATAATCATGACATATTTCTAGGCTAAACAAGCATCCATGCACATCATATCTGAGTCAAAATAATAAGGTAAAAGTTTAGAAATGACTTCCACCTCAAATAACTTTTATCTTCTTGAAGCCTTCGTTGAATCTTCTTCAATTTTCCCAAATGCTAACACAAAAATTTATGCAACACTTCATTTCTACTACTACAACTGCTATTTAGAATAGCTAAAGAAAAAGAGGGATACCAAGGTGGAGACAGAGAAAGCAAAAATGAACTTGTTCAGTTCTTGATAGGGTGAAAAGAATAGGAGCCCAAACAAGGTTTATATAGAGTTCCAATTGGTGGGATTTGACAAATTTGGGGTATTTTCAACACAGGAAACCTACTAATTTTTCATCTTTGCGCACATGATTTAGAAGTTTATTGGGCACACTTTCTAATTCATTTCTCACGCACGTTTTTGGAGTTTTCGCCATATTACCACGGTAGGTGACCACGATAATAGTTTGAATAAACTTTTTAATTTGTTTTCGTCGAGTTCTTTTGGGAAATCTATCGCATTACTATGGTACCTGCTGCAAAGCCTGCAAGTGTACAGGTTCACTTGAGTATTAACCGATGAGACCGGATATCATCCTCAGGGAAAACAGTTTGATTAGTGATCTTAAATCCCAATTTAATATTGATTTTCGTTTTATCAAGACTCTTATTAATGTGATTAGATTAAACTCTTAACTAAAATCTCTTCTCTAATTGAAGTAATAACTCTGTTCTTAGAATTCTATGTGTAATGGGTGTCTAGGATAGTGAATGCCGCTGCATGATCGGTGATCCTTAGTTTTGGTTATGAATTGTCTACACTTTGAGTTCTCGCATCTGTAATTGGAACCCTCTCCTCAGGTGCTTCAATATTAACTAGATTTGTTTTATAAAGCCCTCTTCCGAGGTGCTTACTCGACAACCTAAGTTGTGTATACAAAAATCCCTGTGCAACTCCTTAGATCAATTAATAACTTCCTGATCAATCAACTAATCTAAGTCCACACTGCGATAATCCACACTTAAGACACCTCTCCCGAGTTAATCTAAGGTATTGAGTTCATCATATCTATGGCTAATAAACATGAAGCATTAAGCCAGCACAATATGAAATAATGTCTTTAATTCAATAACTGCAACTAGATACCACGAATCATGCATTGAACATCACATCCCAGACAAAGAAAAACTGATTAGCTTGACATGAATTTAATAGAAAACATTAAACTATAATCAAAGAAGTAAATCATACTCAAGATGTGAGAATAATCTTCAATTCCTAATTGAAATACATGTTTTTGCTCTGCACAACCGTCACAAGTGATTTCTTTCTGAATTAGGTATTCCAGGCTCTAATAACCTCTTCTATTTATAGTACCACACTAAAAAAAAAATCCTAAAAAATATGAAAATCCCGATAATCACTCGAGTGACCGCGGTCAGTGATGTCCTTCAGTAAAAACTGGATCCTCTCATTTTATCCACCGTGGTCCATGCTTTTTCCACACAAACTACACTCTGGTTACCGCAGTTATTGGATTACTGACCGTGGTAACCAGTGTGCTTTATCCACGTAATATTCCTCTTTGGCTACCGTGATCTTCAGTTATTTGATCGCGGTCTCTTGGTACTTCATGATTTCTTCTCCTTTTTGCCTTCATATGATGTATTTTTTCTTGTGCTTCAACCTATACCCTGCAATACACTCAATTTCCTTTCCCAGACATCATTTCCTCATAAAAGAGTTAAAAACAAAGCTTATAAAGAAATTAAACAATGCAGATCCCTAACTATATGCTAATGTTAATAAGCATGCAATTCTTCAACTAATTCTCCCTTTATTTCCTGTAAAATGCAATAATTCACTTAGACTAATGTTAGTTTGCTATGCAACTAACAAATACCCCTAAACTTAGACTATTGTTCATCCCCGAATAATGACTCTAATCTAGATTAACAATCATATCACATAGAAGTGAATTTGATTTCAATCATCATTGTAACCTCAATTATTTTTCGTTCATTTAGTTTATGACTCATTAACAATTCCTTAGGGCCAGCCAAGTTGTCTAGATTTTCAGTTCATCCTCTATTCTTTCTCAACTTTACCCTTTCATTTATTAGTATCTCAATCCTCCTAGACTTTGTAAGTGATTTGTAGGCGCCATCCCACTCATAGAAATCCTTCCTAATACCTAAGTACATAGACCCTCTCAGTTTTCTCCTCTATCTATCTGCTACTAAAGTCAAACTGTAGTCGGGATCAGTGGTCTTGTTTTTAGGTTGTAACGTGGTCTGGCTCAGGGTACAAGTGTAATAGGAATTTAAATTTGACTCAAGTGTACACTCATAACAATAATAATAACTTATTTTGTTTGATTTTTTTCTTTTCAATATAGCTTGATCCTTTTTTTAAGCCTTTATATTTCTCATTCATGCTCACAACTTTATCTTCATAGCTCCCCCAAACTTATTTCATCACGTGCACTCTAAATTGTATTCACATGTACACTCATACAAAAGTAGAAAGTTCAGCTATCATTGACAATACTGAAATACTACGGAAATAAATATAACTCTCTTTTTTTCTTTAATCAAAATAAAAGCTGAAACAAAAATCGAAAATATATGTATTTCAATGTTACCATCCCCTCCTTCTTTCACATCATGAGAATAGGCAGTATTAAAACCATGAGTGCACACAAATAGGTCCAACTGAGATATTCATAAAAGGATAGAGTGTTTATATATATAATGTTTAGGTTCATAACAAGAAAATAGGCTATAAGGCTCAAAATTGGCTACAAAGGATTTTAAATGCTAAGACTGGCCTTTAGGCTATGACTCAAACAATGATGGCTTACTTCATGTCCTTCTTATAGTCATTCCAAAGTAGTGTTCAAGACAGAATTGATTATTTCAAGAGTTTGTGGGAAATTCTCTCCATTTGTGTCTCGTTTCCATTCATCACTATCTTTAGTTTTTGGATTCTCAATCTACCTAAGACTACAGAGATCTGTCGAGATCAAATTTCAGATAAACCAAGCACACAGACTATTTAAAAGTACCCTAGTTCTTTGTCTCATTATACTAGAGGAATGTTACAATTTCATAGGTTATTCAGTAAAATTTGTTTTATTTTATTTACATTTATTTATTTATTCATTTATTATATATATATATATATATATATTATTTTTAATCAAAGAAATCTACCCTAAATGTTTCCTAGAATGCCTCTAACAAAATTTTACAAATGAAAATTGACAAAAACTGACAAAATAAAAGAAAATTGACCCTGTTTGCCGTGTGTTGAGGCATTAAGCCCATACCCCCAAACTTGAATGGTGCCTTGTCCTCAAGAGCACATGGATTTGCATACGTGGGAAAAGAACACAACACACATGCATTCAAAGAGAGAAGAAAATTAGTCTGGAAACCATAAAATTTCATTGTACAAGTAAGAACCAAGAACCATTGATAAAGAGTAATGCATCATCATAAGAACCAAGAGCAGCAAAAGTACAAAAAGTTTGAGTTTCAAGAGCAGCAAAAAAAAAAAAAAACAGCAACAAAATTAAAGAAAACACCAAGGTTTAGATGTCCGCCCCAAAGACTTCTTCCTCGGTAATAAAATCAGTAAAATCATTGCCATCATCATCATCATCATCACCAGCATCATCCGCATTGCCTACCGGCGGAGTCGAGGGCACTAGAGGTACATAACAAGCCAGCCCCATGTAGGGTAAGCAGCAAGGAGGAGGGGGATAAGCCTCAGCCATGCTCGGGTCCTTAAGGTGCAACCACTGGGTGAGATACGCCATCCAGTGCATCACAGTATGCTCAATGGCAGAGAGGGGCACAGCAGCAGCAGCTGAAGAGGATTGTGGAGCATCAGCAGGATGTGCAGGGGCCGGTGTGGAACTAGCTGGATCAGCAGCTGGTGGTGGTGACTCAGTAGATGCCCAACACCTCTTAGTAGATGTGGAAGTGAGCATCTTCACCGCTATATGATCCTTCATCTTCAAGAGTAGCTCACTCTTATCCCAAACAACCCCAGCTTATCTGTATAGCTCTGTGATCAAGGTGGGGTGTGGCAAACCCACATTTGTCTTGTCAATGGTCGACCTGATAGACCTAGAAATGATTGTCCCAATATTGATTGCGAACCCCTTCATGATGCAGTACATTAGGACGACTCTCTTTACAGTAACCCTGTTAATAGTTAAGGACGAAAGTAAATTAGCACAAACCAAATATAACCAAACCTTAGCTGGGGTCCTGAACATGTTCTTCATCAAGTTGACGGGCCTGTTGTTATAGCAAATCCAGGAGGCCCCATCAACACACAGAGTTTGCAAGATCTCGTCCGGATCAAACCTCGGTAGGAGATTGTAGTATTCATCCGGGGAGTCTGCTAGCAAGCCATACACTTCAGTAATTACTGCCGCATTGAATGGTACCCACTTTCCTCGCACCCGTACTAATGTACCCTCTCTGTCTGGTGCGTTGGCGTAAAACTCTTGGACTATTGATACCACTGTGGTAGCGGGTGCCTGAATAAGCAATCATTAACATGATGTTTCTCTTAGGGATTATATGTCTGTTGGATTGAATCATGTTGAATCTCTGCTTGGTTGCAGCTATTTTAAAATGATTACGATCAGCGGGTGGAGGAGGCGACCCTTGCTGCTTGCCCTTTGAAGTAGGAAGTTTCATTCTAGGAGGCCTGCAACAATACCAATGGTGGGCAAGGAAAACAACAAGATTCATACAATAGTGCACTCAAAATGAATTGAAACTAATCAAAGTATGTTAGTTTACAAGTTTAAACATTCGAACATCAGAATTAATAATTCGACAATAAAAATTGAACCTTGCAATGCCAATTTCATCATAATCAATGAAAATAGATATGAAATGCGCCCCATTGCATTGAAATAAAATAATTAACCGCCTAAGATGCTCATGAACAAGGATTTGTGCAAATTGGCTCAAAAGGACTCACTAATCATGCACACATAGATTAAAAGGAAAGAGGTTGCAAGTTATTGAGCAAGATACCCATTTCAAACAAAAGAAAACACTTATGGGCAATTCCTAAATCCATCTAAACACTCAAATAGCAAAGAACTAATGAAAAGTAAAATAAAAACACTTACATTTTCATTAAAAAGGCAAAAGAAACTCTGAAACTTGGAAGGGAGATCGAAAGCCATAGAGAAAACTTAGAAATTTTAGAGCAAAAATGAGCAAATGACCGCGATCTGGTCTTAAAAAGACGTACAAACCGCGGTCTGTGCTTTATGGACTACGGTCCATGTATGAATTTTTGAAAGTTAAAACGATTGGCATTTTGCCGACCGCGATCCAAAGAAGCATTCAAATAGTGTGGATTGCGGTCCATAGACGTGCAAAAACATATGTTCTGGTGACCGTGGTACACAGACATGCAAAAACATATGCTTCTGGTGATCGCGGTACACAAAAGCATATGCTTCTGGTGACCGTGGTCCATAGAAATACACAGATTGTAGCATTCTAGTGACTGCGGTCCACAGAACTAGATGTTCTGGTGACCGCGATCCATGGACATTTTTTCTTTCTATACGGACTGTTGATTGCGGTCCATAGAACCTGTGATTCTGGTGACCGCAGTACACATTACACTGGACCCTTTTCTCAATTCTAAGTGTCTAGAACTTATTTTTCCAATGAAATCTAAAATGAACTAACTACATGAAAACAATCATGCAAGCATACTTAAAAATCCTAAATCAATAGTGGGTTGCCTCCCACTCAGCGCTATGTTTAACATCGTTAGCTCGACGAGGATACTGTGTTTTAGTCTCTGAGGACTGCCATTTCAACCGTTTGCTTTGGTCCTCCGTAGAATATCTTTAATCTTTGGTCATTCACTTTCAATCTGTGGCCATCTATCAAGCTCTGCACTTCTACTGCACCATATGGGGAAACTTGAGTGACTAGGAAAGGTCCCGACCATCGAGATTTCAGTTTTCCTCGAAATAACCAGAGTCTTGAATTAAATAGTATCACTTGTTGGTCAGGTTTAAACTCCTTCTTTTCTATGAGTTGATCATGCCATTTCTTCATTCTTTCTCTGTAAATGGTGTTGTTCTCAAACACATCTCGACGAAACTCCTCAAGTTCAACAAGCTGCAATAACTGATTCTCGCCACAGGCTTTCGCATCGAAATTTAACTTCTTGATGGCCTAGTAAGCTCTGTGCTCTAATTCGCACAGCAAGTGACAAGACTTTCCATATAATAGCTTATATGGAGACATCCCAATGGCGTTTTAAATGTTGTCCTGTATGCCCACAATGCATCATCCAACTTCAAAGCCCAATCCTTACAGTTTATGCCAACCGTATTCTGTAGTATTGTCTTGATTTCTCGATTAGACACTTCAGCTTGCATATTAGTTTGTGGATGATAAGGTAATGCAACCTTGTGCCTCACGCCGTACTTGATAAGAAGGTTGTTGAAAACTTTATTGCAGAAGTGTGTACCTTCATCACTCACATTGGCTCTAGAAGTACCAAAACAGGAAAAAATGTTCTGAGAGAAAAATTCAACGAGACTCTAGCATCGTTCTTTGCTGTAGCAACAACCTCAACCCACTTGAGACATAATCAACAGCTAGCAATATATATTGTTTGCCATCTAAGGGTGGAAATGGTCCCATGAAGTCAATGCCCCAAACATCAAATAATTCCACTTCTACAAATGAAGTAAGAGGCATCTCATTCTTTCTAGAGATGTTTCCTTGTTTCTAACATATCTCACAAGTCTTGACAAACTAATAGACATCTTTCAACATGCTTCGCCAATAAAACCCACTCTCAAGAACACGCCTTGTTGTCCGTTGATGGCTGTAGTGACCCCTATAAGGCGAAGCATGACAATCATGAAGGACTTTGTTAATTTTCGAATCAGGAATGCATCGATGAATCACTTTGTTAGCACATCTCCGGTAAAGAAATGGATCATCCCAAAGATAGAACTTGCTTTCATGTATGAAACGCTTCAGGTGGCCTTGAGATAAATCTGGTGGAGTGGCGCCTGTTGCCTTATAGTTGGCAAAATCTGCATACCATGGTGTGCCATTACTGACAGTCAAGAGATACCCATTGGATTTGGATTTGCTTCATTTGACAAACGAGACAAGTGGTCTGCTACAACATTCTTTGTACCCTTCTCGTCTATCACCTCCATATCAAACTCTTGCAGCAGTAGGATCCACCTTATTAATCTGGGTTTTGCATCTTTCTTTGCAAAGAGTTGTCTGATAGCTGCATGATCCGTGAAGACTTTGACATGTGATCCCACGATGTATGACCTGAACTTGTCACATGCAAAAACAACAGCCAGTAACTCTTTTTTAGTGGTAGTATAGTTCTTTTGAGCATCATCCAATGTTTTGCTTGCATAATATATAGCTCTGAACATCCTATCACATCTTTGTCCTAGGACAGCTCCGACTGCATAGTCACTAGCATCACACGTGATTTCGAACGGTTCCCCCCAAACTGGTGTGGACATGATAGGAGCAAACGTTAAGGCTCTTTTAAGGGTGTTGAAGGCTTCAACACACTCAGCTGTGAAATTAAACTCAACTTCCTTTTCCAGCAAATGACATAGAGGTTGAGTTATTTGAGAGAAGTTCTTGATAAATCTGCGAAAAAAACCTGTATGCCCCAAGAAACTCCGCACTTCTCGCACCGTTGTTGGTGGTAACAACTTTTCGATGGCTTGAATCTTTGCCTTATCCACTTCCAAGCCATTAACAGAAACTTTATGGCCCAAAACAATGCTTTTTCGAGCCATAAAATGACATTTTTCCCAGTTTAGGACTAGGTTATTTTCTTTACAACGAGAAAGGACTCTTTCCAGATTATGGAAGCATTATTCAAATGTTTCACCAGACACTGAGATGTCGTCCATAAATACCTCTATGATGTCTTTAATCATATCCGCAAATATTGCCATCATGTACCTCTGGAAGGTTGCTGGTGCATTGCACAAACCGAACGACATTCTCCTAAATGCATAAGTGCCATATGGGCAGGTGAAAGTTGTCTTCTCTTGGTCCTCTGGTGCAATGACTATCTGGTTGTAACCTAAATATCCATCTAAGAAACAGTAAAAATCATACCCAGCAATCCGATCCAACATTTGGTCCACAAAAGGTAAGGGGAAGCGATCGTTGCAGGTAGCCTTATTCAACTTCCGATAATCTATGCAAACACGCCATCCTTTTGTTGTCCTTGAAGCTATTGATTCTCCATTCTCATTTGTAACAGCTGTCATTCCTCCTTTCTTGGGCACCACATGAATAGGACTAACCCATGGCGAATCTGATATTGCATAAATAATTTTAGCTTTTAGCCACTTCATCATTTCTTTCTTTACCACCTCTTTCATGATAGGATTGAGTCGTCGCTGATGTTCCACTGTAGGTTTATGTGAATCCTCCGTCAAGATTTTGTGCATGCAAATGGCTGGATTTATCCCCTTGATATCTTCAATTGTCCATTCTATTGCAGCTTTGTGTTCTTGCAACACTTTCAATAATTTCTTCTCTTGAACAGGTGCCTGCGAAGAGCAGATAATAATTGGAAGTGATTGAGATGCATCCAAATATGCATACTTCAAATGTTCTGGAAGCGATTTTAGCTCTACTTCCCTAGAAGGCTCTCGAACAACTTCAGATTGATGGTTTTCAGATAATTGTTCCTCTATACTGTTGAATTCCGGCGAGCATGCTTCTAAAGCCAACACAACTGACTTCTCATATTCTATCATAACTTGAAGAAAGGACAATGAACGAGAGATACATCCCACCAATTCATCTTGAGAGCTTAATTCATCCATCACCTCATCAATACAAGAATTTAGGACCTCTACCCTGTTGCATTCATGCAAATCATTAGGGTAGTTCATTGCCTTGTAGAGATTGAAGACAACTTTCTCTTCATTAACTCTTAAAGTTAATTCTCCCTTGTGGACATCTATGAATGCATACCCAGTAGCCAAAAATGGTCTTCCAAGGATGAGCACTATTTCACAATCCTCTTCCATGTCTAGAACCACAAAGTCCACTGGAAATATGAACTTATCCACCTTCACCAGCACATCCTCAATCACTCCTTTTGGACGTGTTAAGGATCTATCTGCTAATTGAAGGGTGATTGTAGTTGGCTTGATTTTTGACATTCCCAACCTCTTGCATACTGCCAAAGGCGTTAGATTTATACTTGCTCCAAGATCACACAATGCCTTCTCAAAGATTTCAGACCCAATGTTGCATGGTATAGTGAAACTGCCCGGATCTTTCAACTTTTGAGGAAGTTTCTTCTGTAGGATGCGCTGCACTCTTCAGTAAGCTTGACTGTTTCAAAATCCTCCAGCTTCCTCTTCTTACACATGTTCTCCTTCATAAACTTTGCATAATTAGGCATTTGTTGCAAAGCTTATACAAATAGGATGTTTATTTGAATCTTCTTAAACATTTCTAGTAACTTGCCAAATTGTTCATCTATCCTCTTTGTTTGGAACCTTTGAGGGAATGGTAAAGGTGGAGATTCAAAACTTTTACCCTCTTGAATGACACTCTCCTTGACTTTCCCTTTTGATGTTGAAGGTTCTTCATGTTGGCCCACTGATTTCTTTTGAATATCCATCTCATAGCTAACAACTTCTTCAACTTCAATAGGTGGTATACTTGGATTTGGTGGGCTTACTACTTCTTTGCCACTCCTAGTAGCCACTGCCTTGCAGCTCTCTTTTGGATTCACTTGAGTATCACTTGGAAAGGAACTCCGCTGCTGATTTGAGACTATTTGTGCCAACTGTCCCACTTGTGTTTCCAAACTCTTAACAGTGGCATTCATATTTCCAATCTAGATTTCAATTTTGGAAACTCTAGTGTCATTTTTGTCCACCCTTCCAGTTAGCTCCTTGAAGAATCTTGTGTGCATATTCATCATTTCATCAAGCTTATCTTCCAAGGATGGCTTTTTATCTTGCAAAGGTTGTTGAGGTACAAATCCTGGTGGCAATTAAGCGTTTCTACTGTTTGCATATGAGAAATTCTCATGATTTCTCACTCCTGGATGATAATACTTTGGGATATTATATCCCCCAGCTGGTCCTTGGCAACCACTGAATCTGTTCATAGCATTCATTTGCTCAATGGAAGCTTCTCCATGGTAGGACGCCTTGTTAGCTTCTGCAATGGACTACACTTGTTGAGTTTGCTAAAACTGTCCACCACTATTCTTTCCTTCCACCAAGTTCAATCGATGGGTCATAGCAACAATTTGGGCATGCAAAGCACTAATCTCATCCACTTCATGAATTCTCACTCTTTTTCCTGTACCTCTTTCAGTACCGTGCCCATATGCATTAGCTGCCATGTCTTCAATCAGTTGAGTGGCATCTGTGGTTGACTTTCCCATCAATGAGCCTCCAGCTGCTGAATCTACCAAAGCCCTAGTGGGTGGTGTAAGTCCACTATAGAACATATGGATTTGAAGCCAACGAAGATATCCATGTTGTGGGCAACGCCTCAGTAAGTCTTTAAACCTTTCCCAAGCTTCGTACAATGATTCAAAATCAGATTGCTTGAAAGAGCTAATTTCGCCCCGCAGTTGATGTACTTTGGCTGGTGTGAAATACTTTTGCAAAAATTTCTAGCCCATCTCTTCCCAAGTTGTAATACTTCCGGGAAGCAAGGTTTGCAACCAACTTCTCGCTTTATCCCTTAAAGAAAAAGAGAAAAGTTTCAACCTAAGCTGATCTTCAGTTGCTCCATTTATTTTAACCGTTTCACGAATTTCCATGAAGGAATTTAAGTGTGCCATTGGATCCTCAACAGCTGAGCCTCCAAACTGTTGCTGCTGCACCATTGTGATCAAGGACGGCTTCAGCTCAAAATTATTTACATTTATCGGTGTTCTTGCTATGCCTAAGTAGTTATTGTTTAACACCGATTTAAAGAAGTCTCTCAAAGGTGCTTCTCTATGCTGTGCCTCCCTATTGTTCCCAACTCCAGAACTTTCACTATCAGCCATAGTTGGTACTCGTTCTCCAATCGAATCTGATGGATTGTTTTTAGCAAATCTGGATCATAGGGATCATAAGGACGTTTACTCATGCAAGCCTGAAACACAGAAAACACAAAAAGATCAAGTGGATTCAATAAACTTCAATAAATCTAAGAAAGATCAAGTAAAAGGCAACAATAAAATAAAATTTTGTCTTGACTAAGACTAAACCAAGCTTAACTAGTTTTAAGATACTAAACACCATATTTTCCCCGGCAATGGCGCCAAAAACTTGTTGCAAAGCCTGCAAGTGTACAGGTTCGCTTGAGTATTAACCGGTGAGACCGGATATCGTCCTCAGGGAAAACGGTTTGATTAGTGATCTTAAATCCTAATTTACTACTGATTTGCATTTTATCAAGATTTTAATTAATGTGATTAGATTAAACTCTTAACTAAAATCTCTTCTCTAATTGAAGTAATAACTCTGTTCTTAGAATTCTATGTGTAATGGTTGTCTAGGATAGTGAATGTCACTGCATGACCGGTGATCCTTAGTTTTGGTTATGAATTGTCTACACTATGAGTTCTCGCATCTGTAATTAGAACCCATTCCCGAGGGGTTTCAATATTAATTAGATTTGTTTTATAAAGCCCTCTTCCGAGGTGCTTACTCGACAACCTAAGTTGTGTATGCAAAAATCCCTGTGCAACTCCTTAGATCAATTAATAACCTCCCGATCAATCAACTAATCTAAGTCCACACTGCGATAATCCACACTTTAGACCTCTCTCCCGAGTTAATCTAAGGTATTGAGTTCATCATGTCTATGGCCAGTAAACATGAAGCATTAAGCCAGCACAATATGAAATAATGTCTCTAATTTAATAACTGCAACTAGATATCACAAATCATGCATTGAAAATCGCATCCTAGACAAAGAAAAACTGATTAGCTTGACATGAATTTAATAGAAAATATTAAACTATAATCAAAGAAATAAATCATACTCAAGATGTAAGAATAATCTTCAATTCCTAATTGGAATACAGGTTTTTGCTCTGCACAGCCGTCACAAATGATTTCTTTCCGAATTAGGTATTCTGGGCTCCGATAGCCTCTCCTATTTAAATTCTTGCACTAAAACAATTCTTAAAAAATATGAAAATCCCGATAATCACTCGAGTGACCGCGGCCAGTGATGTCCTTCAGTAAAAATTGGATCCTCTCATTCTATCCACCGTGGTCCATGCTTTTTCCACACAAACAACACTCTGGTTACCGCGGTCACTGGATTATCGACCGCGGTAACCAGTGTGCTTTCTCCACATTTTTTTACTAAATTACCACGGTAATGTGGCAGAAATCTTTTTTTTATTTTATTTCTATTTTCTCCACGTCATGTTATACATTGAAACATAGGTTATTTGCACCAAAGATTCTATAAAAATTTTCATGATAGTTTATTTTATTTCATTTCATTTATTGAATCTCGTACAAATTTTAGGGTATTACAAATATTAAATAAAACACGATTAAGAATCACATACCAACATAGTGGATTAGTAGCTAGTCACCATGAATGTTCCCTAAAGATATGAGTTAGTCCATAACATTGATGATCATAATGATAGGTGTGTCCCTAGTTCTCAAATATGAAATGATGCATATGTCCCTAGTTTTTTGATGGACTAGCTTATGTTGTTACTCCATGACAGATATACTTGATAATTTGGGAACACTAGAAATAGTCCTTCTAGTCTAAATGACAACTTAAACACAATTGAATATTTGAATCATATAATCTATGATAAGTGTTTGCATGTTTGATATCTTGACATAAATAATGCATAAGATGTATGATGTATGATTCACTAAGCTCTTTGATCTCACCTAGATTCTTAATTTTTAGGTAACTAATAAGGGTGCTCGTACTGACAAATAATTGCAGAGGATTATTTAGTAGTGGATCTCACTAACAAGGTAACCTGATAAATAATACTTATTTGTTGACTTTAGCATTAAGCATGTGGGCCCAAGGAGTCATTTATTATTTTATGCTTTGCTTTATTTTTTGGAACAAGGCCATAGGGCAAAAATTTATTTTGTTTCCATTGATGTAAGTAATTTTTTTTTTTGAATTAATGCCCTGGTGCGGACCATTATAATGGAATGTTAAATTGAACTAGTATGTCTTCCTAGGTTTCAATTATTAATCTTTTCTTTAATTAATTACTTGTGTGAGTTAATAGGATGTACCTAGTATGTCTAAGAGAATATAAGAAATGATTAATATTGCATGAATGTTTAATTGTGACATGTGAATAAAAAAAGAAATATATTTTGAGAACTAGGGTGTTACATACTACATGTTCAGACTCAGTTGAACTAGGGCTAGCTTCATCCCTACCAAGATATGACATAGCACCCAAGGAATGGGCACTTGAAGACCATGCCAAAATGTCTAAAAGTAGATAGCAACCATACCTTTAAAATGGTTGCTTAGCTTCTGTCCACTCCTTTGAACTAATATGTTGATTGTCTCCAATACCTAAAAGAAGTCTTAGAGGAAAGCTAGCTCAGCATTGGTGATCTGTAAAAGGAGTAGGTCAGCCATGAAATTGTCATATAGGTTATTTATGAAATCGTCTTCCTCGAATTCATCAACACTCTCCTTGGACCCGACTAAAGAAACAACCCTTTCCAACTCTTTGATTTTTTCTTCTTTCTCTTCATCATCCTTTAAGATCATTTGTGAGGGTTGAGCAAAATTATGTAGCCCAAAAATATGGCATGGCACCTTGACGTTTGTGGGCACAAAAATGAAAGGCAAAAAATTTAATATCTTTATCTCTCCTAAGGAGATAGTTTAGTCTGTCTCTAGGTTTAGTCTACTGTTGTCAATAGGGTCAAGGCTAGGGTTTATTCTCTCAATCTCCTCCATTGAGCCACATGGCAACTAGTCATTGTAGCTTTCAATCAACCCTTACTTCATGTTGGGATTACTGTAAGTGTACAAGATTACAATAGTAATACACGGTAAATATCAGATTATTGTTCTCTAGGAATGGTATGTGGTTAATATTTTAAATCCCAATTTACTTTCAACGTCAACTTTATTAAGGCATAAAATCGATGTTTTAATACTTTAAATTAAAATTAAACATAAATTAAACAATTGCTGATTTAATGTCGGGACCCCTTCCCAGAGCCAAGGGCGGCCCGACCGGCACAGCGGCCCGACGAACCCTCTCACCAAGACGAGTTCGCCCAACTGCTGTTAAGCCCTTTTTTTTTTGCAAATCTCATGCGATGGGACGATATCAGAATAATTGGAATCATTAAAACCAAAGTAAGCAATAATTCAAACGAAAGCATTTCATTTACATAAGTTTGTCCAAAA